>PNEQ01017506.1:19812-43203 GCA_003012365.1 Medauroidea extradentata | reverse complement strand
AACTTGCGTCATATTCACCAGTCATGGCATAATACTCTGTAATAATTTCATTATTTACCGTGAACTGTATAAAAAGTTATTAGGGGGGGACATACAGACATCCATACATACATACAGACTTACAGACATACAGACAGACAGACAGACGCACGATCTCATAAGCCTATCTTTCCTAGAGGAAAGTAGGCTAAAAATGGCATGTTTTTACTCCGTACATTCCCCGAAAGCCAATGAAGGTAATGAAATGAAGCAGTTTACTATGAAACTACATGTCACAGATGCCTGATGCATATAAAACCCATTACAGAAATTTCTAGTACTTAAAAAAATATGTAATTTGGAATTTTTTGCTACTTTATGCAATTTTTTTTAATTAAAAAAATATTATGTATTGTGTTTTTATATGCTACAAGCTGTAGCCCGTGATATGTTGGTACACTGTGAATTATTTCGTTTCATTGTCTTCATTGGCTTTCGGGGTGTGTATGAAAGATGCAAATTTTGGCTTACGGGAAAACTGAGATAAATTTTATTTGTAATAGGTTAGGGATGAGGAAATTTCGCGAATTAAATTACCTGTATGCTAGAATCAAATATCCTGTGCATACTCAAGCCCTGTATATTCAGTCATTGTCTGCTGTTCCACTGAGTAGCAGCTAGTGGACAAATGGTCGGGACTTGAGTATGAATAGAATATTTGATTCTAGTATGCATGTCATTGAATAAGCGACATTTCACCATCTGTAGTAATATGTTAATGTACTCCTAGGTAACGTCTACAAAACTAACATTATTTCATTCAAATATAAAATTATGATGTATTCTACTCTTGAACGCCGTTAAAGATACCTATGGTAGCTCGTGTAATGATCTGAATCAACATTCTGACATTAGCTCCGAAGTATTGGCCACCCCTGGGGTAGCACGTTGTTGCCTGCACTGAATGGCCGTTCCAGCGCTGCGTCACGATCTCTGGATGTTGGAAGCTGGGAGGAGGGAGATTCGTCGGGCCGCCGGGCTTGGCAAGGGGAGGGGAGCTCGTAAACCAGTCGTGGGGTCAGCAGAGTACAGACAGGTGGAAGGTGCTATGATTGCGAGGGAACGGACAGTCCCAGCAATCTCGCCATCTATGCGGGGTTTCCTTTCTAGTCGAACACCGAACACTTCAAAGCAACTGAACTGAGCGTCGTGTAATACAGTATTCAGATAGGTGTGCGCAAAGCAGGTTCGTGCCTTAGCACTACCACTATACTTAGATACATAGGAAAATCGCGGGAAAACTTGACTGCTAACGTTATATGTATAACACTGATGAAGGTATTGTATCGATATTGACTATCGTTAGAACCCACTATTTTCCGCGAAAAGAACTCTGCAACTGTTTGTTTCAATGCCTTATGTGCACATATGCAGCCCTGCTTCATTGTCAGTGATTGGATGTTTTTAACTCTCAGCGTCTAGGTTTCTACCCGCAAATCACAGACGTGTGGTGTCGCAGTAACCTTGTTCCTGTTGGCACAGTCAAATGAGCCACGTCTATGCAATAATACATTCTGCCAATAACCATGAAACAGAGCTTCATATATGCACATAAGCTATTGAAACAAACTGATGCAGAATTTTTTCCGCGAATAATCGTGAGCTCTGGCTCGTTTATCAGAAACACTGTTTCTCTCTTGAGCATGTCCAGTTAGAACCGTAGAGCTTTAAGGTGGCCACCTGGGTGAGCGTAGGCTATTTTGTGCTTTCGAGTCCTACCAGTAAGGACGAAACAACACGCCCATCTCGCCTCACCCTAGCCTCTAGGCGCAACTTACTGAACTGACGTGGTGTGTTCTCGCCGACAACTTGTCTGTACGAGACTTTCAGTGGTTAATGCCCCTGTCATTTTATGACATATTGTTAAACTAAGGTGTATTGTAAACATCTATACCTTTCCAAACATTCTATGTCGAGATTTACAAGCTTAAAAAATTCCGTAAAAATACTTATTTTCGTAATTTTTGGCCGTTAGAAAATATGCTTTAGTGAGTATTGATGAACGTGACATGTACACACACACTCGTGTTAAATGTTCTTCAAATGCTATTCCTAAGCAGACATCACTCACGTGCGGTGAGCAGTTTCCGTATATATTCTGCTAACGGCCGAAGCTCTACACATCGCTCGACCGCCTGCGTTGCAGCGTGGCAGGAGAAAGATTTTTAAAGAGAAACAGCTAAACGTGCATTCGATATCTCTATCTACGAAAAGAAAACGTATTTAAAACTGTGCTTCTCTATTGTTTTTTTTTAGTCATCGTGCTTAGAAACATGGTTTCGGGACACCTCAAAATGTCCAAAAAACGACTTTTTCAGACTGATGTCGCGTAAAAAATACCAACAGGTATCGTAAAGCGAAACTAGAGAAGCACGCGCTGGACCTTACTTTGTAGTTTACATAAATAATAAAAAAGTAGGGCCGCCGCTTAAATTCCCACGAGAAAAAGCCTACGACCGAAACATTACACGGCGTTTTCACGTCGACACGGTTGTTGAAGCAAGGCCCAGTCTAGCTCTTATCGTCTGCCTGTTTCCGTGCCTCAAACGCGGCATCTAGTGCGTACTGTAGGCCTACAAGACCCTTAACACAAAATGTATTCGATTTGTCCCAAAATTGTTCACACGCGTCACAATTTACATCATCCAATAATAGTAAGATATAACAGTTTATTGGACAATACGTTGACTTTATATATTTTCGCGATTTCCGGTGTCTCTCACTATGCTGATATTTAGTTTATTTTTTCCTAACAGAATTACGTACATTATGCTTTTTCTAAATAGCATTTATATAAAAGTGGTTTTACTCCCGAGTAACGTAACTGCTATTTCTTTGGCACTCCCACTACTTAAGTCCTTCGCACCACTACGAAAATTCACCATCATTAGAGATGATGGCATATCGCTAAAATATTTTGTGCCAACATACCTTTGAAAACACTGTAGTTTCTTGCAACATGTATGATACTGTGATATACTTCTGCAGACCAATAACAGGCATCAAATATTACAATATCGGTATTCTTATTGCCTCAATCAAATAGAGCAACAGCTCCAAGTACGAGCTAAAGCCAGTAATCTTCTGGTAAGCTGAACGTGTGTTGCATAGCTTATTTTAATTGACTCTTATCACTGAACAGTTGTTTTCCCGTTCATATGATGCCCTCACAGACGTACTGACTTGAGGAAGATGTTACCTGCCCCATATAAGTGTTCATGTAGTGTTTGTCAAAAAGTTACGTTATAAGTAGGCCTATATATTAGTAAAATTCGCGGGTTCTCTGACCTATAGACTAGCTTCCAAGAATAGTTGTGTATTCAAGCAAACATTATCAGCTCATTAGCTGCTCGCTGACACAGTGCTGCCACATGGTTGGGTCAGCGTTAAGCTGCTTCTTTATCATAACCTAAGCGCCTTCCATAAGGTGTCAGATACGTCGAGGTCCAGTCGGAAAAAATACATGAACTTATAATTGTTTGAATCCTAGCTTCTTCTACCCGAAAGAATACGCGAAATTTTCAGGTCTCTACTTATAAGTACGAAGGAACTGCGTTTCTATATGGCAGCAGATGGACTCCAAAGATACTATGAATCGTGCCGGGCGATGCTGCTGGTATGCGGGTTTTCTCGGGGATCTGCTGTTTCCCCTACCCCTTCATTCCGTTTCTGCTCCATGCTCACATCATGTCACCCCTCACCAGCGCTTAAGACCTCAATGTTAAGAGCTAACCGAAATCTCTTCAGTTCACTTCTTCCAAGATACTGAAAGCTCATCAGACTTCTGAATTTGGTCAGCAGTTTGTGTGGAACGTCTACGAACTTCTTCAACTGTAAAATATAGAAGCTACTGAGGCCCGGAGCCTATATCGTCACAGAGTGTGTTTGGGGTGAGATTAGGTCAGTGGATTCTAACCTGTCGCCAATAGGACAGCACATGGCGTAGAAATTCTATTGACCTGAGGATAGGTAAGGTAAGTGGGCTTTACGTCTCGTCGACAGCGAGGTCATTAAAGCCGGTGACACAGAACTTGGTACAATGACAGCAGCTGGGAGAGGAGTCGGTGATGACCATTGTCAAGGAACCATCCCAGCATTCGCTTGGAGCGATTTCGGGAAACCATAAAACCGAAATCAGGATGGTCAGAGCCGGGTATCGTACCCAAGTCCTCCTGAATGCGAGTCGACGTGTTACCATTGCGCCATCTCGCTCGGTATATTGACCCTAGGATAGATGATAAAATATTACCACACGGATCACAACGCCTGCAGTTTGAATCTGTTGGAAGATTTTGTCGTAAACTGTTCGGTCACTCAGTGGTGGTGAATTTCAATATGTTTACTGCCCACTGTACTTTTGAGCCAATTATCCGTGAAAAGTTTATTGCTTGTTCTGGTAAATTTATTGCCGGGATCTTTTTTTATTTGTGTTTGCACACTTTAATTAATGAGAACGCCGAACAAGGAAACAACAACGTAAATCAGACGCTATTTATTCCTTGTTACATTATTAATTTTTGTTCACGGCAATTAGCCGCATGAAGTTTTCGTATCTCGATGTCAGCCTTCATTTTGACTGCAGTGCCTTACAATTGAACGGTGTAATGCATATACCGTGTATGCGCTATCGTTTATATGAAGTACCGTGTCCCTCTTCAACAGACCCAATTAGAACTGAACAGTTGTAACACAGATCGTATGCGGTTTGTCAGAAAACTGTTTGCACGTGTCACGATTAAGATACTACAGTTTATTGGAGATTATGTTAACTATTTTCGCGATTTTCCAGTGTCTCTATGCATACAGTTTTTTTCAGCTTTGAAACAGTTGTACAAAATACTTTAGTCTGACATCCTGTTGTTATAAGTATTGACTTTGAAGGAGTAAATACTTCTTGTGAAATTGTTTCAAGTCTGAAACATTTTAAGCCTGTTTTGCTTATAACTAACGATTGGCGTATAGTCGGTTGATGTATAACATCGCGTTGCAGAGAGTGAAATTATAAACAGTTTATTTTTCCCTCGGCTGAAAAACGTCATAGAAATGTCTATAAAATTAACCACTGGTCTGCTGAATGAGGTTAGTTTCTCTCCCCAACACACATGTATAGAGAGGAAATTCTAAATGATCTAAGGGCAAAAAAGTGTTTTCGACGATCATAAAACTATTACGACAGTTATTGGGACTTAGCTCTTACAGCAAAACATAGGCACCGGCACATAATTTTTCATCATAGGTCTTGTTTCAGCTTAATTTCTGGAAATGTAACGTTGCTAAATCAGTGGATATGTACTGGTAGAATTTCTGACATTACAAGCATTTTTTTTTCTGGATCTGAAACCGTCCAGAGTATTAATTAAACTATATCATATTCCGCACCTTTCAACCTGATAGATTACTGCAGGCATTGGTTTTTATTCTGTGGCTTAACGTGCCCATAATTTTAAGAATGAAACTCAAAAATATATTTTATTCCAAAAAATTCGTAAACTTGAATTGACAGCACCCCTTCACTTAAATAGGAAAACTGTTGTAAAGTAATTACTTATCGGATCAATTATAAAGCCAACTGCATTTTATAGATTAAGTGATAAATATGATAATCGACAAGGTTTCTCAGTGTGAAAATATTCCATTAGTAATTTTACGTAGAATATTTCTTTAAACTTAATTCCTAATGTATACTCCTTAGTGCAAGTGTGTGGCAGGCAAATAAGCCCTTACTGTTAACTGTAAGTATAATCAAAATTAGGGTCTGAACCAAAGGGACGTACGATTTTTTATTTCTACGTATTCGGCGATATAGTAAAATATTTACGTCTACTTATTTAATTAAAACCTCGTACTAACAGATTTTCACTTACTTTTTATTATTTTGTGTGTCTTGTTTGCTGTACACGTCAAACATTTTTAATTACTACATTTTACAGATTGGCACACATAGCATAGAGTTACTTACGTTTGAAACCTACTTGTCAATGTGTGTAATTATCTAAAAGTTATTCACCAAAGTTACATTTAATTAAAGCCAGCGTAAGTATACTGCCAATTTTCAGTGTTTATTTTCGAGCGTCTATGACGTTGGCACTTGTGAACTTGTAATAGCACCAAACATTTGAGAAGGATTTGCCAGAATGGTCACTGTTTCAGTTAAGGTCATGCTCTCTTGTTTCTAGTGTTTTTACGATGGTTATTTTGATTTAAACTTAAACGAGAGCAGGTATCAAACATCTGTCTGGCAGTTTTGTTTAAAATGTATTTATTTACTTATTACGTCTATAAGGCGCAGTTAAGGCACTGATGCCTTGTCTTACACTGGACCCATTACACGTGATCACAACGAAAATAATGCATTACATGTTAAAGAATAAGAATAAAAAAGAATAGTCAACAGTTATGTTAGAACAATGATATGTATATGTACATACAAAAATAATAATACCCCATTAATACACAGATAAATACTCACACAAAACCAACCGGTTATCAAACTGAATCACACGCACACAAAACAAACCAATTTTTACTCGGAATCACACACAAAGCAAACCAGTTTTCACTCACGTTCTCTCTCACGCACGTACGCACGCACGCATGCGAGCACGCGTGCGCGCGCGCACACACACACACACACACACACACATAGCGAGTAGCGTGCTTTATTCCTCATTCGTCGGGATGACTGAGATAGTGCTTATTTATCACCTTCTTAAATCTATAGAGATTATTCACGTTCCTTTGCTCACTTTTCAAAGTGTTCCAGATTTTATACGTGGCGATAGTGAAGGAACCGGAGCAAAATTTTGTTTTGTGCAGTGGTACTAACAACTTGTTGTCTGTTTTGGAACGGGTATTGACTGAGTGGCGGTCATTCTGGTAAAAAAAAACGTTTGAAGCGGTAATGAGGTTTTTTAATGCTAAATGTTTTGTGGAGTAAAATCAATACATGTGAATTTCTTCTTTTATCCAATTTAAGCCAGGACTTACGGTACCCCTACGGTAGGGACTTATTCTGTCGAGCGGTTTTAGGTTGAATATGTACCTTATGCAAGTATTGTGAAGTTTCTGTAAACGCTGAGAGTAACAATAGATGTATACTACATCACAATAGTCAATGAGAGGCATCAAAATACTTTGAACTAACATGGTTTTTAAGGCAACGGGCATTAACCTTTTGAAACGTCTTAGTGAATGTAATGAACTGTGTGCCCTTCTACATAGTTTAGTAACGTGAGAGGCCTACGCCAAAGTTTGACCAATTACAACACCATGATTGACCACATTTTTAGAGAATGCAATAATATTATTATTGAAGACTATCTGCGGTAAAACCGTTTTGTTGATAACTGACACAAGATATGGAGAACCAATAATTATACACTGTGTTTTTGAGGGATTTACAGCAAGGCAGTTCCGTTCCGACCACCCTTGTATTTCTGCGAGGTCATGGTTAATTTTAGCAGCAGCTGTCATTAAATTATATTTATGTAAATGAACATAAATTTGAAGGTCATCTGATTTTTTTTCCATGGTAGCTATTTAAAAAAAAACAAGAAATTATACGGTTTCGACTAAAAAGTCAACCAGTATTTCGTTAATTACACAATTAGCTAAAACCACAGTATTTACTGCCTTAAAAAATTAACCAACATGGAGAAGACGATTTTAAAACTCCCGAACATATTTTTGATATCTGCTCTCGTTTAGGTGTAAAAATATTAACATCGCTAAAATAAGTATAAACAAGAGAGCATTGCCATATACGGATGTATACTGATAATGTGTTGGCCTGCCCAATGTTTTTGAAAACTCTTCTAACCTTCACAGTGTCTCATTAATGGCCTCGCCATTAGTATTTTGTGGATTCAAGGGACGGGTTGGACTGCATTGTAGACGGCCATTGAAGCAATATATTTTTTTGCTAGTTAAAATCTTACCGTTTTCAACAGTCCTCTGAGTGACATGTCGTATTGACAGGGACAAGTAAGCATTTTTGTGAAAGGATTTTGCATGACCTTGTTTCGATGCTTTACCTGCCCACGTGCAGAGATATGATAAATTGATAAACTGCTAGGCATAAATAATAATGGATTCTTTCATTAATTTGTCCTGCAGAATCGTTGCAAGATAATTATAGGTTAACTTTAAAGAATTCTCTTGAAATGGTTTCTCACGACACATTTATGAAAGATTCCATTATTATTTACGTCTAGCAGTTTACTAATAATATATAATATTCTTTGTCGAAGATACATTTTTGATAATAGAGTTGGAATTAATGTTACGGCTCAAAAACTGAAAATACGATAGTATTGATTAACACTCCCCCTTAAAGGTGTGTAGCAGTGAGAGAAAGAATTGTTTCATTGTACTAAATATATTTGTTTGGGTGATGTTTGCTTCAGCCAAACAATATTTTGTTGGTAAGACCAAGCTTGGAGTCCTCCAAACTAATTTAGTTATTTCCCTCGACCAAATTATTCATTTAACCGCAATTTGTTACTATAGGACGTCGAATAAATATTTTGTGTAAACAAACAACTTGTTACAAGTGGTCAACAAAATAGTATTGTTAGTTATGAGTAATGTGCTTTGAACCAACAATTTTTTTCGATGGACTAGATGATTTTGTTGGCAAAACTAAATCCATTTGGTTGACTCGCGGAAGATGGCAGTCTGGCGTGTGTGAGCGACAAGATGGCGAACACTGTATACCTCAACATTCAAAATATAAGTTTGTGCGACAAGTAGGACGTCTAAACTGTTAATCAGCATAATTCAAGTATCTTAATTTTAGCTATAACAATTTCAAAGTGGTTAATTTGGTCGATCACAAAAGGAAATGCTATAGGCCCTAAACTTGAAAACCACCGCATCTGCACGTCTCGTTCTTTGTGCTGCGGTGCACGGCAATCATTTAGTAGTATTATTTGACGTCGTTTACCTTTTCGTAGACGGAAAACAAACATGTTTGAAAATAAAAACAGTACAATCGTAATTTAATATTAGGCCCAACTTTTCCTGTACAAATAACAACCTCAATGGCATAGAAGCAGTCGTAGCTCAGTTGGTTAGGTCATAACCGGAAAAGGGGAAGTGATAGGATAATGGATCAAATCCCGGCCCGACCATTCTTTTTTTTAAGTCTTAAAATTTATAAAATTTTTTAAGTTAGTAAAATATAATTTTTTTAGTTCTTAAAATATTGTATGCGCATTTATATGTCTAACGAAATATTTTTATGACCAACTAAATATTTGGTACTGCTAACAAAATTCAGCTATTTGCCTCAAACAAATCGAGGGAACAAAATAATTTGGTACGAGCAAACAAATATTTCGTTGCCCCTTTATAAACAAATGATTTTGGTTGATTCAAACAAATTTTGTTTGCACCAACAAAATTTTTTTCTCAGTGTAAATAAACGCTAAAATCACAAATTTTTGGAAGTTAATATGGAAAGCTACGAAAATAAAATTAACCTACACAATAATATTAATCTACTTTATGAACAAACATTTACCCAGAATGATATATTTGCTAAGCATAATCTATTGCGCTGCAGTCAAATGTACGAGATTACGGCGGCAGCGAGTGTTCTTCAAAAATACGTTACTCGAGAAACATTTTTTTCCCAGAAAGTTGCCAAAAGCTGTTGTTTAAGTTTGCGGTTTTTTTTATAACAAACTGGCTTCCAGAAACCTAAAATTCTAAACTGATGTTTTTAGCGCTGGATTGTGTACCATGATGCGCTCTTAAAATGGTCAAGTTAGCCGCGAAGCAGCTGTAGCAACATTGTTTTTTGAGAAGAGGTCAGTTACCTGTGATCTCTCAGGCTCGAGACTCTCAGAAACTCGTCTAGCTGTCGTGTTGATATCGTGGCGTTAACGTAGGCCTATCATCAATCACGTGCTTACGTGAGATCTAGCTTTGCCGTGCCAGGACTCAATGGAGCATTTTCAGGCGCCACAGCTGCTTCTTTGATATCAAAACTGGTGTCAGCCGCAGGTATATGACTTTCCCACTGCGTACTTTTATACACGCATTGTATTCACAAGCTACATGTGTTCAATCTTCGGGATGCAACTGCTTAATTTTTTTAAACTGTTAGTCTATATTTGTAACATATGCTGTTAAACCTGTAGACATGACAAAGAATGTAATTTTTGTCCATTAATTAATTTTCGTACCTAGCAGTTTTGGCATAACTTCGTACCTCGAAGTCTAAATTTTACTGTTTTTGGAACTTTCTTGAAGCAAAACAAACGGGAAAAATAGTTGACGTGAGGTACACAGTAAAATATCTTGGAAATGTTTTTTTGCATTCAAAACAAACAATGAAAATAAATTAGGCCTACAATTTTATTATTTTCACAAATTTTTAAACATAAAAAAGACTAGTACGAATGTGTGAGTTAATTTTTGCTATGAACAAGTTAACTCATAAGCTGGTTAATAGCGTTGAGTATTTTTACGATGCAGCCATTTTGGTAGCTTTGAAAAACTTTGTATATTTTCCTAACAATTTAATTTACGTAACCGTTTCCACACATTTTCTTTGTTGCTGTTAAACCATTATTAATATGTTAACATGCCATAAAGGCAAAAACTATAGTATAAAAATGAAATGGGTGGATTACGTAATCATCGGAGACAATGTGAATAAGCGAAAGCTGTGGGCTATTCGCAGGATTAGTGATTTATCGTGGGATAAATAAAATGTTTGCAAGACTTCTATCTATCCAACATTCTTCCTTCACCAGGCCTAATTGCGTGTCCCCGTTCGGCTGAGCCAATGCTGTGGTGAGCCTATACTGAACGTTTGTAATTCATCTTTAAAAAGCGAAATCACAGCTCGCGTCATCGTTTAACAATACAAAGAGCAGGACACTACACTGTATTGGAAAACATAATGGTAAGAAATATTCTAGCGGTTTTCCAGTTATCGAAGCGTGGCCGTGTTCCAAGGCAAGCTGCGGTAGATACAGTATCTACATTTTGAGTACAAGTCATTCATTCATACAACTCTATAGAGGTGTGTTGTAGAGCTCGAGGTGTATTTCTGTAGAATTTATATCTTGTTCGCTATTGGCAGAAAAGTGTACCTGGGGCCGATTAAATATCGTTTTTATGGGTGCAACGCAAAATTTGCACCTGCGTTGCGTCTGGTTGCACTACAATGGAATGAAATACACACGCCCATGTCATAGTAGACCCATTTTACTAGCTCTGCACTTGCGCTGCGCTGCGTCGGTGCAATTAGCAGGTAGTGATATTTAATCGGGGCCCTGCACCTACCAGTCTAATGTTCCACAAACAACTGAGAGTAATATGTGTATATAAGAATTCTCCTTTTTTAACAGTTGTGTTAGCATTTATTTTTACAGCTGTTGCCATGAAGTAGGCAATGTTTTTCTCTGTCAAAAGTAACTTTTGCACAAACACTATAAGCTGGTTCTCAAACTGTGCAGTACATCAAAATGAGTGGCCGCGGCGGTCTACTGGTCAGACCAATCTCCTCCCACCTAGGCATTTCGGGTTCGATTTCCGACGGGGTTGGTCCCCGGATTTTTGGATGTGGGAATCGTGCCGGACGATGTCGCTGGTCGGCGGGTTTTCTCGGGGGTCTCCCTGTTCCCTTTCTTCTCTTATTCAGGTGCTTCTCCATCGTAAGGCCTCATTTTATGTCATCCTCCGGGGCAAGTAGATGCCCATGGGCGCACAGTTGTAAGTCTACATTAGGGGATCTAACTCCCCCTTTTTTGACTAAAAAACTAATTTCATGTTTTAAATTTTAATAAATTTTTCCCAGTAAGTTATTTAAAGTTTCTTTACGAAAACTGCTAAAATATCACTATTTTGCACCTTGAAATCCAAATCATCCCGAGGGTAAATGGGTGGTCGGTGTTTATTTATAAATTTCTCAGGTCGAACTCTCCATACACAAATCCTGGCTACGCCACTGGACTGGGAGGCAACCCTCGGAGTTGGTGACAAGCTGTGGATGAGCATGTGGAGTCTGGCATGGTCAGGTCGAGGGGTGCTCCAGGCTGCTCAACCCTCGAACAGATACGCCTTGTCGGTCTGTCCCTCCCACTCCACTCTGTCAATACCCCTGCGCCCGGCCCGGTTTGTTTGGAGCTTACCAGCTTCCTGTCGCAAAGTGATGCCACATCGCGGAGAGAGGCCTCGAGGACGCGCCTTGTTAGTCTAGTCGCTGTTGTCGCCTGCCTGTACGCCTCCTACAACAAATTTATATATGAAGGCCGTAGTTCTTAGCATAGTGACTAGCCACACTGTGCACCAACTGTATACAGCAAATCATAATTCCTTGGATTTTTACATTAAAAATAATAGTGATGGTGGCATTAAATAATAATAATGATAATAAACAGCCTTTATTTGGACCTTCTCTTCCACTGAAACTGCATGTTAAAGTCACATTGCCAGAGTGCATAGTCTAATATTTTACCGCTTCCCTTGAAAAGTGACCATGCTGTGCCACTGTCCTAGGTCTTCCCGCTGGTCTGCTGCCTGATGGAATCCATAACATTTCAGCTCTGGGCTATATTGTGTAGTCCATTCTCACTACTTGTCCAATCCATTGACCGAGCGAGGTGGTACAACGTTGAACTCGCATTCGGGAGGACCCGGGTTCGAGCCACTGCTCCGGCTATCCTGATTTTAGTTTTCCGTGGTTTCCCAAAATTACCCTCTTGCATATACATACGCAGCCCATCGAAGTCCCTTTGTATTCCATATTTCCAGTGATGTTAGGCTTTATGTAGCTCCTCTAGTTCTATGTTGTGGTGCCTTCTCCATTCTCCAGTAGTTGGATCCGGACTGGTCCATATATTTTTCTAAGATCCTTTCTCTCAAATTAAGCAATTTGTAAAGGTCTTGTTTTCGAGTGCCACATGTGTGAGAACCGTATAGTACCGCTGACATTGATAATGTTTTAATACAGTCTTACTTTTAGTTGTTGAGATATGCTTCGAGATTTTAACACTGACACGAATGGCTTTTTTGTGTAGTTTATTTATTTTGGATCCAGAGTGACGCGTTCGTTTAGGGTTATCTCTTGCGCCACAATCGAATGTACGAAATCTCGGTGTCAGATATTGTGCCCCAGAAGTGAGTGACTGTGGAGGAATAAAAGTTAGTAAAACCTGTTATATAGGATTGTTGTTTATTTAGAAGTTGCTTGATTGGCTTCGAGACACTTGCGATTTTCGATTTTGGCGGTGTGATAGGCACTACATAACGTTACGCTAAAAATGTTTGTTAAAATCTAGAGGAATATGGAAGTTAGTTCAGTTAAACCAAAATCCTTGTTGATTAATTTTTTTTTTTATCTTTATGAAGTGTGATACACTTCGGGGGAATTATTTATCATGCCGTGATTTTGTAACTTCGATTCTGGCGCTAGAGATAAGGCTAAAAGGGTGTGTCATACGGGCAAAATATTTGCTTAAGGTAGGGGAAAAGTGTTTTTTTAGGGATTGCTCTTTTTTCTGTTCATCTATTCTTGGCTTATTCCATTTAAGTCCTCAGCACTAACTTGTGTACCACGTCCTCGTAATGTTTTTATTGTGTATTTTAATTAGTCGTACATTAATGTCGTTTTTAGGGCAAAATTATTGCATCAGAAGCCATTTTTCCTACACTCAACCATTTACTGAATAAATTTATATACTGCGTACTCGTAAAGATGATTTTAAAAAACTCAGAAGGGTTTATTTATTCCCACACCGAGCTTGGTGGCACTGGGGTACAACACCTTGCAATCCGGAGTACCCCTGGGTTCGTTTCCCGGCTCCGACCATCCTGATTGCAGAAATCACTTCAAATGAATGCTGCCATGGTTTCTAAACATGCCCAACCGAATCATACTCTTTTTTCCCCGTGCATATTTTTTCAAGGTATTGATAAAGATCTGTAAATATCTCGGTATTAATTGACAGGCTAGAATCCACTGGTCTCTTCTCACACGAAGACGCTGAGTGATTTATTGGCTCCGGACCTGCGGACTTTAGTGCCCTCATTTCACGATAGCGGGTATTTTGTATTTGGCCTTTATATGTGATTGGTTGAAAAATACTTTCAGATGCATCATACACACTGTCGGCAGAAGTAAGGTGAGTACACAGTTATTTGGGGGCCAAATTGATAGGTTCTCAGTTGTTGTGTTGTTCGAGGACCCGTCAAATACCTAATAAATAGAACCCACGATTTTTGGTGAAAAATATTCAGCAACACTTAGTTTAAATGCCTTACGTGCATATCTGCAGTTTACTTCATGGTTACTAGTAGAATGTATTAGTGCAAGGCGTCGCTCATAATGTTTATAAAATACTTCCTCATAAATTATTTGATTTGTTCCAAATCTATTAGTGTTGCATAATTTACTGTTGAATTTTGTACTGCATCGTTTAAAGAACCTTCCACGTATGTATACCGGTTAAACCATATTTTCTAGCGGTCGAAAATTGTACATAAGCTTTTAAAAAAGGTTTAGGTGTGTGCAATACACATTGTCTATTTTAATTCTATAAAATTATAAGATCACCACTGAAAGTTGTCTGCGAGAAGACCGCACGGCAGTTCAGTGACTTGCGCCTAGAGACTACGGAGAGGAACCGTGCGCGTGCTGTCTCGCCCTTATCGCTTCGGCTCTTCTAGGCCTCGAAAGCGCAAGATACATCAGCCAGGCGGTCACCTTAAGATTATTCATTTTGGTATAGTAATTGAAGTGCGTGACGAATTATCGGCAATGTCTTATTAGTAGAAAAGTTAAATTTTACGATGTGGTGTGTGTTATTAGATTAAATTGGTACTAGAAGTTATTTTGTTTTCATTACAAGGTGAGAGATAATTAAAATTTTAAATTATAAATTAGCTTATTTCATAATTTCGTTGTAATATTTCGAATACAATGTGCGTAATAGCAGGTAAAGAATAAGCTATTGAAATATTTAAAAATATATCTCGTCAAATTTTGAATCAGGAAGTAATTAAGAAAAATGCATCGTGCTTAGTGACACGGGCGTGTTAATCCGGCTTTAGTCAAGGATGAAGCCTGAACTAGCATGTTTGCTGGAGGAGTGTACGGTGGCGCCCGCTCCCCAACACGTCCGTCAACCCCGTGGACCAGGAGTGGCAGGGGTACCAAAACCTCACTGAGCAGCAGGCAGCATCTTGCGCCCAATTAGGGGTGCGTCCTGAAACCGAGACACTCTCTGCGTCCGCCCCGCTGATGTAATTATCTCGGCCGGCGGCCAATTACCACAGACCTCGGCTTCCTGCCTCTGCGCCTGTCTGTCGCTATCGCTGTTATCCGCGATGTGAGTGCAGCAGGCGATACTCTCCCGTCACGAACTACAAGCTTGTTATTGTCTAACACCTTCCTCCACTTCTCCCTTTTTTCATGCATGGTTTCATCTTATGCTGTACCTTATTATTATTACCCCACTGTTTCAATGCCTTACACGCGCACCTGCATATCTGGGTAGAGATGATGGTTAAAGAAGGTGATTTATCGCGAGAATGTTTTCTGCCAGCGTATTGTGCAAATAAGTGTAGCGTCCTGCGTCTATTGTTGGCCGACGGTTATGTGGCACGGTCTAGTTGTTTACAAACGAATCACAGACACCCAGTAATAGTGCACCAGAGTTATCATTGGCCCAGTTAAATAGTGACTAGCCAGTAACGAAATAAACGGGTCAGAAATTACATTGAAGCCTAGCAAACAGTCAACTTTTCCCGCGATAAATCACCTTCTCTAATGATGGTATATCGCAAAAATGTTTGGTGCCAACATACCATAGAAAACGCTGTAGTTTCTTGCAGCATGTATGATTGGCTGATGTACGTCCGTCACAGCATAGCTGTTTGTAGACCAATAACAGGCATCAAATATTACAATAGCAGGAATCTTATTGGCTCAGTCAAATAGAGTAACAGCTCCACGTACAAGTGAAAGCCGGCAATCTTTTGGTAAACTAAACGTGGTTTCAAACCAGCAAACATTCAAGTTTTCCCGCGATTAACAATCGTCTCTAATGATGGGATATTTTTAACTCTCGGCGGCTTTGGGCTCCACCCGCTAATCACAGACTTGTGGTTTCACACTAACCTTTGTTCTGATTGGCAAATTTAAATATGGCACGTCTCTGCACAGAGACACGCTGTCAATAACCACGAAGCGGAGAGCTGCTGATATGCACGTAAGAAATTAAAGTAATGTGGTGCAGAAATATTTGCGCGGACATTTTGGTTGACATATCTGAGAAGACGTGAGATTTTGAACATCTGTATATATTAATTAGCCCTACTTTTGCTGTTTGGTCACTATTTCCTTGAGGACTAGGCCAACAGCTGGAGGCACGAGTATTTCGCGTATTGAGTGTAGGTCAGGTTGAACGTCATTCTTGCGTAACTTCACTGTCACTTTTGTGATTGAACGGCAATCACGTATAGTGAAAAGTTCACTACTTTTAAGCGAAAAGAAGTAACTTTTTAATGCAATATGAGACTTTTTTTTTAATTTGGTTCTCCACCTGTTTTTTGCATACGATGTGCGGTTTCGGTTTTATTGTACTACAGCCTTATCGTGACTAATTCTGAAAGGAAAAAAAAGGGTAAGCTGTTTTTATGTGAGTTAGTAGGAAATTAGATTATATTACGGGAAAAGCTAGACACTTTACCTTTTTATCATAAATATTTTGCTGCAAAGTGCGCAGTTTTCGATTTATTTCATTTTGTAATGTTTTTGTCCGGGACGAATCCATGTAAAAGAAGAAGTTATAAGCGGATTTTCGTGAATTTTTCATATGGTATGGTACATTTTGTGCACTTTAATTTTGTCTCTACAAGTTTTGTCCTAATATGCACCGTTTTGTAATTATAAATTCCGGAAAAAAAAAAGTAAAAACTGGAAGGTGGATTTCGGTAGATTTTGGTGGTCTTATTCTACGAATTTTTATTTTTCTTGCAGTTTGTCCATAAATCGACCGCTTTTTCTCATGTCCCTCCTGGACTATATGTCCTATGTGTAAATGCCTGAAAAAGTTCGCGTTTTCTTTCAGTCACATGCTAGAACTCCATCAACTGTAAGTTCGTGCCACTTTCACAATTGGCCGTTGACCACCTTGAAGTCGATGAACCAGTAATAAGAATGTAACTAAATACGGGCCCATTTTACTGTATCAGCGAGCAGCTAATGAAGAGCTGTTGTCTGCTTCAGATCACAAATATTCTTGGAGGCTAACCTTAACAGGTCAATGAACACGCGAGTTATTCCGATCTCTACCTATGTGCCGTAAAGTGAAGCTAGGTGCATTAGCTGATGCTCCGCAGCGCAATCTAGTGGCGAGTTAGAGTAAAACGGACAGCCTGAAAGCCTTCAACATGAAAAAAAAAAAAAAAAAAAATACATACAGGTGCCAAGCTTCATGGTGATTGGTCGAATGGTGTCAGAGTTGATCGATTTCATACATACGCACACGCACTGATTTTTGTTTCGTTCATCGTTTCGACTTTGTTTCTAACCGCGCCGATCGATATACTATTTTTTTTTTAAACTAAACAATTGTTTTGTAATGGGTATAGACGATGGTTTATCGCGGGAAAACGTGACTATTTGCAGGGTTTCAACATACGTTCAGCTTATGAAAAGATTACTGACTTTCGCTTGTACTTGGAGCTGTTGTCCTATTTAACTAGGCCAATGAGAATCCTGCTGTTGTAATATTTGATGCCTATTATTGGTTTACAGACAGCTACGTTGCGTCAGACGTATTCACCCAATCATACATGTCGCAGGAAGCTACATGTTCCTACAGCGTTTTCAAGGGTATGTTGGCGTAAGCGCAAGTAATTTTCGCGATGTACCATCATCTCCAGTAATGGGTTAACATTTATGTGAACCATACTTGGAAGTGGAAACGTAGATTTGTTTTTATTGGTAACAGTCAGAATTTTTCCCGTTAATTTAAAAAAAGATTTACTATACTTTGCGGAAGTGTGGAATTTGAGATATTATTTTTGATAAATACAAAAAAAAAAGGTTCGTCCAATATGCCAAAAGAGAATAAGTAAATATTTTCTGATTTTCCAGTGATTTCACAGATTGAAACGGCTCCGTTAGGAATCTGTGAAAACCGCTGTAAAGCTGAAAATATTCACTAAATCTGATTTTAAATGTAGTATAAAGCTCTCAACTGCGGCTGTTAATTCCGTGAGTGGATGTATGCGTGCGTGTAAGTGTACTGATTTTGTCGAGGCTGCTAGGTCTCAGTAAACACAATAATTGCCGACATTTAGGATGTCTTTATCTGTCGGACCATCGCGTCCAAACGTGCCCGCGTGTCTGTCAGTCTTCGTTTAAGCTCACTCGAGTAATTACACGCTTGCTGGCTTCTCTCTCTGTCGTCAAGCGGCGCGTGGCACGCCAGAGAATTATTGTTTTAACCCTCCGCAGCCATTTAACACTAGATTTAAGCTTGGCTTTACAACGGGGTTATTTTAAGTCTTGGTTACTTTCCGAATTTAATTGTTTATCCTCCATTACCGACGTTCACTCCCAACAGACGAGGAGTAACCGTGGATAGGAAGAAAATTAAAAGCTATAAATAACCGCAGGACGGGCAACAAATTAGTGCTTTAAGGCGATTTCGTGCGTGGAAAACAGTTAAATTATTAAACTACACACGGTCTTCTTTAAAGTGGCCACTATTGCTACCTGCATTATGACAACCAAACTGATAGTTGCAAATGCATTTATGTGGAGTTTGTGAGGAATTGAGAAGTTCACGCACACTTTCAGACCTGCATTGTGACAACCAAACTGGTAGTTGCAACTCCATTTATGAGGAGTTTGTGAAGAATTGAGAAGTTCACGCACACTTTCAGACCTGCATCCTGACAACCAAACTGGTAGTTGCAACTGCATTTATTAGGAGTTCGTGAGGAATTGAGAAGTTCAGGAACACTTTCAGAACGCTCGTTCGTGAGTATGTGTTTTATGTCATGTAGTTCTCAGTAAGGATGAGAATGAAAATAAAACCTTTACTTGATGACTTGAAGTACTTGTGTAACTAATTTGATTAGTCAGTAGTTGCGTAGAGTGAAACCATGTTTTGTTTCAAAAAATATTACATTAGTACGGCCACCATGGATATATGTTTAGCAATGAAAAAAGCTTCGTCAAATTTGACGTACCCGCCAATGAGAAGAATGATACGTAAGTGGGGCCCTGGATTTTTGTGAAAATATTTCGACAGCGTTGCGTTTCAGTCCCTTGCCTACAAATCAGTCGCTCTTCTTTATGGTTATTGGCTAGAGAGCATTTGTGTAGAGTCGTCTCTCACTTGACTCCGCCAACCAGAGTGAGGTTACTGCGACACCTCACGTTTGTTAGAGGAAGTGTTCGTAGACCTGACGAATTCGGAGACCAGTGCATTTCCCTTCAGGACGGGCAACATCCGTGCTCCTTCAGTAATTGAAGTGGACGTGAGCCTAATTGTTTTGGAACATAGCCAGTCACAGTGGCGGCTCGAGGGTTGTTGGCAGGTAGGACACAAGCTGCCGAGAACTGTACACTCGTGTGAACGCGCCGCCGTGTACCAATGACTATGAAATATCTACTGGCTACTTATTGTGTTGTGAGCAGTCAGTAATAAGCGGCACCTACATACCAGCGTGTCAGTGGCTGTAGCGCCAACTAGCGCACAACACCATACAGTTATCTGCAACTTGTGCCCTCCCTGGCAACAACCTACGAGCCGCTACTGGCCAGTCATTAATTCTTCTCGCGTATATAAGTGTTCCTAAATATGAGAGCAACAACCATTAAGTTAGGGAAATTCAGTCGCGGGAAGAAATAAGTGGGGATTTTGCCGTGGTCTAAGTGGAGCTATTTTTGCAGGTTCGTACCTCAGGTTTTCGTGACATGGATCTATTGATTCACTTTCTCTCATGTTACACTGTAAAAAAATGCCAAAAGAGCGATGGAAGATATTAACCCATGCACAGTGTGTGGAACTTAACACACTTCAGCTTGTAAATACAGCAGATGTTGAGAATTGTTAATACACAAGTCTGGTAACATCACTATGTATTTGACAGTTTCCCAAAAATGTTTAGTGACACTGCCATTGATGCATGATAACACCATACGTACTTATTAACACTTCCATACATCGGTGTGGTAAATTAAAAAATATTTTTAGCAGTGTAGAGTCGAGTTCGTAGCTTTTCCGGTTGATGTAACGTACCATGGATTCTGACGCTCGGTTTTAGTATGAACGTCTATGCGGGTGAATAGAACGATGGTCTCGTGCTGGAGTCTTGCCTCTGGAGAGAAAACTAATATCTAATATCTTTGCTCCAGGGCTCACGTCCTTATCTTGTTTACTTTCGTCCCAGGACTGTATATCAGTCTGATATAATGAATACCGGCACTTGAAACTTTTATAATCGACCTATAACCTGATATCATCGTGCTCTGTCGATCAACACATCCAGGGAACGTCTGGGACAGACTCTGTACAATTTTTTATTTCCAAAAAGAACTGCGGCCATGTAACTGATAATAGTGAACGTTGCTGGGTTCCAACAGCACGTCTTAAAAATAACTGTAGCTTTGTCTTAACCTGTGAGAGTTAGCTAGGTTTTCTCCGTTACGTGACCAGGTTCGCTCGGTCAATCGACGGTATGCAGATAATTTGCTCGGTACACTTTTTAAACTCGAGGAAACTTTACTCGGGTCACTTTGTGAACGCCTTGAGTTGATACTCGGGACACTGTGGATTCCTTGAGTTTAAATTTTACCCTATCGACAGAGTGACTTTTCGTAAATAGATTTGATTTGTGCAGAATACCTCGCATATTTAATGGTTTCCTTGATTTTGGCGTCTTTTTTAATGCTTCTGTTCATCATAAGTTATATAAATGAAATTATGTAGATTTACTGACTTGTAATGTATCTCATACCTGCTTTACGCCTACATGTCTCACTTTTTTATCCTGTGACATTCAGTGTCATCGGATCGGCAGTAAGTTACCACATCCATTGTTGAGGGAATGAAAATATCTGACTGTGTGACGGGAAGGACTGTCATCTGTTAAAAAATTTCAAACTTAAATTCACTTTACCTGTGGTTAGACGGATGTCCGGTATGTGTCGCGGGACACGAATAGCCTACATGTTCGGGTTATTTTTAACACCCGTAATTTTATGACTGGAAGGTAATAAATAGGTTGCGTTAACTTTATATTCACAATAAATGTAACACAGCTTTTGCGTGGAATACAGGTTCTGGTTATTTTAACACCCGTAATTTTATGACTGGAAGGTAATAAATAGGTTGCGTTAACTTTATATTCATATTAAATGTAACACAGCCTTTTGCGCCGACTACATGTTCTGGTAATTTTTAACACTCGCAGTTCTGTCTTCGTTGAAAGGTTTTGAAAGCGGGTGGTACAGCTACAAATTTCTCTCCTCCCCTCCCCCTTTTCACCATTATACGTACGTTTTAATGCTGTAGCTCTGTCCGTAGGAATTTTATAAACTTGCAAGGACGTCAGTTAGGTTATCAGTTTGATAGTTGCAGTGCTTATATGTGATTCGGAATAAAATGAGCACTAAAAAAAGCCCTGATTAATTTCTATTTTTTGCCAGTTTATATCTTTCCTATGCATGTAAACATCAACATTGCCACGTGCTTTTATTTACATAGGCTTTTACAATGTTTACATTTACGTTACACTGATCCGATAAATTTTATCTATAATATGTACTGATTAAATGCACGGGTGTTGAATATGTGCTATACTCAGTAGTAATCTTAGTTGTAAATACATGCGAGTAAACGTCTTGTAACACTGGTTTCTCTGCGTCTACTCTAACGACGCTATTAATTACCGTTACGAATATCGTAAATGCATGCACATTATATTCGAACTTTTAAATCAGTTAAAACCGCCACTAAAAACACACACGACACACGCAACTCAAGAATACAAGTTCCGTTCAACATACTACAATAAACGACGACGACGTACGTAAAGAGAAACAATAAATAACGTATTTTCTTAATGTGTGAAACAGGGGAAAAAATGCTGTTTCTATTTCCAGATACTCAGGCTGGCGATCATAACCCATAACAACTTACATTACTAATGACTTCATATAATTTATCAATGATATTCATGAACAGTCACTTCTAATACTTTTGAATGTGTTTATCAGAAATCCATATTCATTACACAACGGACAAACAAACTGAATGACGCAATTCGCTTCCAAGCGAAGCGGCGAAAACCTAACTCTGGTGCCATCTGTCGGTGAAATTTTTAACTACCTCTGTGGCGCGAAGTATTAGCGGCATGTGCCAGTAAGAACTTAAATAAATATTTTAAAGTACATTAAATACAGAGAGGTCGTTTGCATTTGATGTTGTTTCACTAATGCTGTAGTCAAATAAGAAAATACACGGAACTACATGCAATAATTCACTACCAACCATACAAACTATAATGTAACTGTTAATGTTGACTTATATGCAGTAACGGCTAGTAATTTTTTTCAAAGGTTAAATCTTTAGTGCTCACTTTATTCCGAATGACCTACAATTTAAAACGTCTAGGACCTCCCTGAACTCTAAACCTGAATTTGTTACATAAATTAGGGACAGACACAACACCTCAGTCCTGAACCTGGAGAGATAGTATTACATTTTTACTTCCCCGACCGGAACTCGAACCTGGGACATTGGCCCACCGACGATGAACTCTAACCACTGAGACAAGCTTCTGACCTTTACTACTTACTACCAACAAATGACATTGTTGGGTCACCGTCAGTTCAGAGTACGCGTGTAAAGGCAGTGCGGTTCCTGACAATGGCCATTATTGCTCTCCAGTTTTCCCATCCGGTACATAGGCCTCATAACAGCCGGCGCTCATCGAATACGTAATGACTTGGTAATAGGATTCCATAGTGAAGATCGCTGTTAAAAACGCAGAGTAGTTTTTTTTGCGAATGGTTGGTATGCGTGCAGGCACCTCACGTCACGCTTGCAGAAGAGCCGCGGTGGAGAGCAGAGTACACACACTGTAGCTCTTGTCCGCTACCTACCTGTGCTATCAGTAGAGCCACTGATTTTTGGTGAAAAGAATTCTGCAACGACTTGTTTCAATGCCTTACGTGCACACCGGCAACTATGGTTCGTGGTTATTGGCAGAATATAATAGGGCAGAGGCGTGACTCATTTGACTGCACCAACCAGAACAATGTTACCGCGACACCACACGTCCGTGATTTGCGGGTAGGACCCCGAGACGCGG
>PNEQ01017506.1:0-19712 GCA_003012365.1 Medauroidea extradentata | reverse complement strand
CTATCAGCGATTAGTTTGCCGACCACTCGTCTCTTCCAGCCGTTCAGGCGGGATGGCTGGGCTGCTGTGCCCGCTGTGGTGCTTTATGGGAGCGCGTATTTCGCACTAAACGCGTTTGCCCCAAAATATATCTCTCCATATAACACCCCAAGTAAGGCGCTTGCCCTGTCATTTGCCCTAAAGGCATTTTTCCCAATTATATTTTTCCAAACAATACATCAAGAAAGGCGTTTGTCTTAATGTTATCTGCCCTAAAGGCGTTTTCTCAAAATACATTTCTCCATATAACACAATAATAAAGGCGTTTGTCGGTTGTCCTGTCATTTCCATGCAAAGGCGTTTGCCCCAAAATATATTTCCTTATGTAACACGCCCAGTCAGTCGTTTGACGTAATGTAATTTGCCTAAAGGCGTTTACGCTAAATATATATTTCTCGGTATAACACCCTAACAAAGGCGTTTGCGCTAATGACATTTGCCATAAATACATTTTCCCAAAAAATATTTCTCTATACAACACATCAAGTAAGGCTTTTGCCCTAATGTAATTCGCGCTAAATGCATTTGCCCCAAAATATATTTCTCCACATAACACACAAAGTAAGGCGTTTGCCCTTATGTCATTTGAATTAGCATGGAGTGATTTCGGAACCATTCCAGAATTAGCCTGGGGTGATTTGGGAAAGCTGAAATCTGGATGCCCGAACCGATAATCGAAACCAGGTAAATTCGAATGTGACTCGTTTGGGTAGTGGAGGGGGGACAGTGGTGTAGTAGTCTGCCATCACGGCTATCCAGGTTCGACTTCTGATGGTGTCAACTAGGATTTTAGAGTATGAGAATCGTGCCAGATGATGCTGTTGAGCGGAGTTTCTCCTAGCCACAAGCAACTCTCGTACGACTAGATGTAGCCATGTAGTTTAAAATGGGTTTGTAGGCCTAGTTATTAAAAATTTTAGACGGAGACATTATATTTGGCCGAAATTGTGAACAGACACAAACCCAGAATATTGAGTTTTAGTGAGTCATTTGTGAAACCAAAATTCTGTGCCTTTTATTTATTCAGATGCAAGAAAATATGCTGAAGAAAAATATATCTGGACAGCATAACAAACGCATACTTTAACCTAGTTTTTACTTCAGCAAAGAACTTGATTGACAGTGTATTTTCAGACATATCGTAATAATAAATATTAAGTGAAAACATTAAGTACGTACAGAATCCCCCTGTTAAAAGGCATCGTGACAAAAAAAATTCGATCACGTAGTGTATCATCTAGGCACTGCAGCGCTAGTAGTACGAGTATTTCATTTGTAAGTTCATAGTTAGCTGCGCGATCTACAGTTGATATGCGGGTACGTGTGCTCAGCGTTGAGCTTCCCGTCTTTCAGATATATGGTTGCTGGTTTCTCCCTTATTCCGAGGCTGCTCCGCAAATATCTCATACCACCATTGTCAGCACAGTAAACCTCATAATCCTGACGACAGAAAGGTTAGGGATTTACGCGCTATATTAAATTAGTTCGGGCTTTAGTTTTTTTTTTTCAATACTCTGATAACTGTGGACAATAAAGTATTTTCATCCTAGGAAAAATCGAAAACTCACACTCAATTTTTTTGCTTGCAAAATGTATCCATGTCTGTAGCAATATTTACCTCGGCTGATTGGAGGAAGTAGTTTTTGTACGAAAGTGATATGTTAATTGTCTGACCAAGTGAGGTGACGCATTCAGGAGGACTCAGGTTCGAACTCCGGCTCCGGCTGTTCTAGTGTCTTGTTTTCCACGATTACCCGAAATCACTCCAGGCGAATGCTGAGATAGTTCCTTAGTAAAGACCATGGCCGACTCCTCTCCTAACTCATACCAAGTTGTGTCACCGTCTCTAATGACCTCGCTGTCGGCTAGACGTAAAGCCAACTTACTTTACCTTGAAAGGTGTCTGAGCCACACCGAATATAATTTAACATGTAAATTCCTATGCTTGCTCATGCTAAGGCTTCGATGTAAGATAAGAGGTGGGCTTTACGTCTCGTCGACAGCGAGGTCGTTACAGACGGTGACATACAACTTGGTATAATGACAGCAGCTGGGCAAGGAATTGGCTATGGCCTTTATTAAGGAACCATCCCAGCATTCACCTGGGGCTATTTCGGGAAACCATAAAACCGAAATCAGGATGGCTGGAGTCGGGGATCGAATCCGGGCCCTCCCGAATACAAATCCAGCGTGTTATCGTTGCGCCACCTCGCTCGATACTATAGCTTCTAGTAAGGCAGTGCCTTTAAGGGTGTTTTTGTCTATAATATTCCATATTGTGTATAAGATTTTTATAGCAATAAGCGTAATGGTTTTTTTTTAATGTTTGCACCTAAAGTATCACCAGTTTTGTTATGAAAATAAAATAAGCCAAAATGATACTTTTTTTTTGCAAACCAACAGCGTATTATTTGACAAAACGCTTACGTAGAAATTTGCATCTTATGACTGCTCTTAGTCTTGAAATTTTTCAAAAAATCCGTTAAAAAGTTTTTGAGATTTTTTGCATGTGAAAAACCATACGTATCATGGCAATGCGATGTCCAGAACCTCTTCACTTCACTGAGTGTTGGGTCGTGGTCACACTGGATACAGAACTACTTCATTTCAACGTGTTCAGTTTTATGGAGCGATTACACGACCTACGAACGAGTTCAGAACGAAGTCTCTTCTCTTTCAAAGTAAACTGGTCTCATGTAGCTTCCAAAGACATTACCTTCGATGATGCTCTCCTGATGGCTGCTTGGAGTAACGATCTGTGTAACAAATTTGGCTGCTGTTTGGTCTCGTTTGCACTCGTTAAATTAAATTATCTTTTAGGCGTATAATAATTGTGTCCACTTTACACACACAGCAGCATTTAGGTTAGATGCAATATGATAGTTAAAAAGTCACGAATGTTGAGTGTGGATGTGATAATAATAAGACATTATACATGTCAGGTTTCAAGTTTGTTGAGGTTAGAAAGTTCATTGAGTTTATTGAGTCGTGTAACCTCGCAAACATGTCTAAGGAGCCACCCTACCTGCGCTTCAAATGCGTTACAGCGAGTTACGACTCTTATTATTATTTTTGATGAAACTATTTAACGTGCGTTGTATTTGTATGTCTTGGAAAAGAACACATACTTAAAACTATGTCGCTATAATTTTAAAAATTCTAAACGTTTATTAGAATCATCATTTTCGGGACCCTCAAAATGGCCAAAAATGGGTTTTCCAGACTGCCGTATTCTAAAAGAAAACAACCGAATTTGAATAACATAATTATAGAAACAAGCGCTAGACTTTAAACTATGCAGGCTACAAATAAAATAATAGGGTCACAGCTTAAAGTCCCATAGGAAAAAGGATAACAGTAAATCACTGCACGCCAGCTGAGTAGCTTGCGCTGAGAGGTGATAATGCATTACACATGTCGGTTGGTGGCAGCCTTACCGCTCCTGCCTCACACACACGAACGCAACCTATCTAGGGAAGCCTCTTAACCTATAAACACGTTCAAGCACAGCCGCCGAATGTATTTAACTGAACACGTTTGACCTCTAGTGTGGCCGTGGCCTTGCTCGTGTGATTGTTAATTGCTTTCTCGGGCTCGCTGGTTTAGGACTGAATCCGCAGTGACAGTAGTGCTAGTTATTCAGACATGTGAGGAGCTCTCGGGAACATGACGGTGTCCAGGATTTAGTCCAAAGATGGGGGGGGGGGAGAGCTTAGGAAGTATTAGTATATAAAAAAATATTGTTAGCAGGGGTGACTTTCGACACGCGGGGTATTTGTGGGACATTACAAAAAATATATTTCATGCATGTGATATACTTGAATAGCGAACTTTACTTGCGATAAATTCCGAATAATGAATAGCCACATGGCGTTTCTTTAATAGTTACTAACAACTGACAATCATGAAAAATATTGATAGTGTAAATGTGTCCCAAAGTCACACCCGCTTACGGTATATATTTTGTGGTACTTTTTTTTTTTTTAACAAAATACCCGTTATATTCTTCATTTCCTTCTTTATACTTAATGCACCTGACGCATAAACGGTGTTGTACCGTGCCGTGCCTATTCTTTTCTACGCGAAACAACTAAACTAATTTACAATATATTTATCTACGAAAAGAACATACGGTTACAACTAGACTTCTATAAAATGCAACACGCTTATTAGAAACGTGGTTAGGAGGCACTCAAAAGGGCTAAAAACGGCTTTTTTAGACAGCTGTAACTGGAAAAAAATACCGCCCGGATTCGTAAAACACAACGTTGGAAGCATGGGTTGGACTTACTACATTAACTTTCCACAAATAAATTTGCAGGATCGCCATTTTAAGTCCCAAAGGAAAAAAAATATTAGTACGAAAACACCGCACAGCAGTTTGGCGCGTCGCGAATAGAAGCGATGCTGTTACCATCGAGTGTGGAAAACTGAACCTTATCGCTTCACTGTCTCCGCCCATCAAACGCGGAAAATTACATCCGGTGTATAGCCCTCGTAATAAGCTTTGAAACGCCTCAGAACATTAATAATAATTATAATAACAGTTCCAGGGAGGGGGAAGAGCCCCTCCTTGCCCCCCTTGCTCACGCTCACGCTGGGGAAGACGCTTGTACTGGAAGTCGGGGTGGTAATCTCTGTCGACGGACGACGAGGGCGGCAGAAGAAGCCAGTACTAGGAGCGAGTGTGCCTCGCCGCGGGTATGAGCGGGGGTCGTCGCCGGCAGACAGCGCCCCATTATGCACTTCCAAGGCGAGAGATAAGAGAGCATGAGAGAGACTAGGCAGCCAGCCACCTTTCGCGCCGCGTCGTCGTAATTAATTAGCGTGATGGATGCGAGTGTCGCGGGACAGACAGAGGGCCAGTTGTGCTCGCGGGGAGAGGACTGACGAAGACACGCCCAGCCGACTGTCGACAGTCGTTTGTTACCGTCGCAAACGAGGCTCGTCAGCGGGGCTGGGTAGCTACCTCCTCCTTCTGAAGAGGCCGTTACAGTGTTTCAGGCGTTATGTATGCATCCCGCATTAACCCCTTTTAAATCAAGGTCGAGCGGTGTGCAGAGTTCCTGCCGTTGCCAGACTGTTCAAAAACTACTCATCGCACATGATGATGTCTGTTTAGGAATAGCATTCAAAGATCATTACACGCGTGTTCCTGTTTCAAGTTCACCATTACTCATTACCTAACTTGTTTTTCTAGCGGAAGGAATGTTCGACTGCAAATTTTGTAAAACTTTTTTTTTATTACGCGTTCATATTGTAACCAGTTATAATACGTGATTTTACAGAGTGCAGCTCGAATAAGGACGACTGTATCTTTAATATAATGCTGATATAAGTTGTATATGCATAGTACTTTTACTTCTATTAACACAGTAAAAAAAACAGCCTTCGTTTAAATGGTGTTAATGAGGGTTGCGTAGGCGCGCCTGAAACACTGGAACTGCTTATGAACGGCGTAGCTGCAACAGGAATAATTGAAAAATTATTTTTCGTTCCGGTTGCAGGCTGTTGCGGATTCAGAATAATTACATTTTGCTTTACTACGTTTTCCAAACGATTCCACAGCATTGCATTAGACGTTATTATATACATATATATGTATACACACATTAAAAAATATTGAATATGTGCTTGTCTACAAAATATATGCCGATTGAGATGAAACTTTGGAAATTTGTGGTTTGGGAAAAAAAGGGGGGAGAGGATGGTAGCAGAACGGGTATCCCAAAAAAATTTAGTGTAAAAAAGTGAATTGTTCGTGCGCCTGAAAATTTTCTGCAAAATAACTTTTTTGGGTTGGGGGGGGGGGGTACCAAACGTAGTAGGGGGCAGAACTCGGTACCTAAATAAAATTAATTAACAGACATTACAACACATGCCCGGATTGTTATATGTTAATTAGGTTTCTGTTATTTAAATCAAAAGTCACTGTTTGCATAAAATATACAAAGGTTATAATGACGTAAATTATTTATTTTGCTTGGAGATAGTTAATAATTGTCTTTATTGAAACATGACGAAGTTTAGGCATTGTGCCTTTTCTTACACTTAACCACGATTTTATGTTACATCTTCTTATTTTTTATAATGTTACTATGTATAACCTACTATGAATGTAATTTCGTTAATCTAGGCCTATATCTGAAATTGTGTGAAAGAAATAATTTTACATGTTTAACCATAATCACTAAACCGTGAAAGATAAAATACACAGAAATGAAAATGTCTTACCTATTAAGGAATGCTCATTCACTCACACAAAAATCCAAGTTTTTCGTTATTAAGTTTCCACTATACCCTTGATGTACCAGTTTAAGATTTTCAAGTAGTAATATTAGTTTACAGTAAAAATAAAAAAAAATGTGTGTAAGTGTTGCATTCAACCCATAAAAAACATCTGTACACATACATTTTCACGTACAGCTACATAATCAAACGTAATTGTTGATAATCAAATTACATTAATTCTAAATAAAGTGTTTAACATTTATGTTTATAGCCTAAAAGATACTTTCTGAATTTAAAAGAAATAACCATTTTTACAGTGGAAAAGTTTATCGAAAATGTGTTACCAACTTATTTCGTAAAGTGAATTATTGTGGGAGTAATGTTACCCTGAAAATCGAATGTAAAATCCAAATGGCAACATTAGTTCCTTCTTAAGGTTGTCTGGGTGAGCGTAAGTGCAGGATCGAGGCATAGAAGTGTAGGTGCGGTGAGGACGATACATCATCCCTGATCCTAGCTTCTAGGTCCATTGCACTGAACTAACGCGCATTCTTCTCGCCTATAACGTGCCTCTATGAGATATTCAGTGATTATTAGAGAGGATGATTTATCGCGGGGAAACTTGACTGTTTGCTGGGTTTCAACGTACGTTCAATTTCCTGTCTGATCCAATAATAATCCCGCTGTTGTAATATTTGATGCCTATGATTGGTTTGCAGACAGCTACGTTGTGTCAGACGTACATTACCTAATCATATGTGTTGTAATTAACTACAGCGTTTTCAAGGGTATGTTGGCACAAAACATTTTCGCGATGTATCATCCTCTCTAGTGATGATACATAATTTAGTGACGTAATATGAGAGGTAAAGGTGTGATCTGCATGCCCATACCTCTTTAAAACTCCTGCACCAAGAGTTCCATGCCTAAGAAAGCCCGCAAAACACTTTTTTCCATTATTTTCGATTAGTTGTTACGGATGATTTTTTTTCTCTGAAACACACACAAGATGACCCAGGCACCACTTACAGACTTCCCTACCTTTCATAGCTTCCATTTAAAATAAACGGAGATTCTTATTGACGTCTTAATGAATAAAACCACGTAGTTACATGTTGCGATCATGAATAACACAATAAACTTACCATATGTATGACAAAAAAATTAACACTGTATTTCCGTATGAAAATATAGTCACGCGCGTGTGAATCTGAACATTATTTGTTTACAAACCCAAGTAGAAACCAGACAAAAGTTGTCAATAATTGTACTCCTTTGTAAAAGTTCAATGTTGTCACTCGGCTAGCCTCGTGTAGTAAGCATGTCACACGGTTGCTTCCAGTCCTCGTTACAACTTGGGACCGTTACAGACCCTCGCACTCCCGCTGAGCCATTCATCGGCCTAGATACATAGGACATGACCGTAAAGCTTAGTACACACTGTTATCAGTTTTGAATAAAAAGATGTACACTTTCTTGCTGAAGACGACTTGCATCGTGTGACTTGCCGACTTGTATGCAATTAGCGTACATACCGTGTCTTGCATTCTAGCTTGAATCGTTTAGAGGCGGTTCTAATTTACACGCATCTTGTGCAAGTCGTATGTTTATGTTTGACACATTTACGTACTACGTTGATTTGTCCTTATGTTGTTTACAAACTAAAGGAGTATTTTGGACATACGCCTTTGCAGCAAATGGTGTGTCACAGAAAACCAGAGAATGCACATAAACAAACAGACAAGTAAACAAAACGAATTCCGTCTGTAAGTACGAAACGACAGACACAAAATAATTACAACAACTAACAGACAAAACAAAACGAACAACAAAAAACTGGATGTAGACGACACAGCAGAAACACAGTTACATTGAGAAAGCGAAAGAAAACAAATAACACGCTGTTACTGTGGACCGTAGCATAGTGAAAAACAGATGAACACAATGGTATCCTTGCGACAAAACAAAATGCGACGTTTCGGAGACTGTAATCTGTCTACGACATCACGCACATACACAGTTCGAAGAGCACCTGCAGACTGAGTATGAGCAATTTTTTCCTAACCTACCCTAATCTACTGCGTTATGGAGGAGGCCCGGGGAAGGAACGGGACTAAATACGTCTCAGGGCTGAGCCCCATACGCCTACAAGGGAGAAGTTTCATGCAGAGGAGGCATGCATCGCGGCAGAGAGGGATTGGGCGGACATGGCCGCGATTGGGACCATGTCCACCTCCCTGAGTGTACCTATAGCTAAGCCATAATCTAGGAAGAAAGAGGGAAAAACCGGCATAGTACCGTAAAAACCCTCTCGACAGAATAGGAGTGTAACCACTCAGCAGTTACATGCATTAAAAATAAAAATGGCACTGGGAAAGAAGAAGGTCCAGGTTATTTGAAGAGAGTATGGACACTGGAAAACAAGGGGTTTATATACTCTGTACCCCCTCTCTTGTCCCGGCCAATAGGAAAGAGTTATTTTGTTCGTTTACTTGTCTGTCTGTTTGTGTATATTCACTTGTATTCTGTGAGACACCATTTGTTGCAATGGCTTTTGTTCAGAATACTCCTTTAGTTTGTAAATTGTTCCCATTGTAAGAATCGTTGAAAAATAACTTATGTTGTTTATTTGAGAGTGTAAAACACAATGAAGCCTTGTATAGTCACAACCCCAAAACACGTTCTTATTTTTCCAATAATTTTCATAAAGCACAAGGTACATTCAAGTAAGCATGCAAGGACTACTGTGTATACAGTACGTTCATGGGAGGTGTTGAACGATTCCTGCAATATGGCAACATTCGCACAATGGCTTATGTCCAAAAAAAACTGTTCTGTTTATAAATGACCGCGTGTACTAGGCTTATACATGCAACCAAATATACCAAGTACTGTTGTGCAAATAAGTGATTATTCCACTCTCTAATGTTATATAATTTAGTAAGTGAAGGGAATTATCAGGGAAGCAACGCTTCAGTGGACGCCTTCGCCGTGGTAGTATTTGTAGTCAAGGTTGTGGTGCGACGGTGCCTGATCTCGCCGTTGCGCGCCGAGGGGGGCTTTGTCCCGCAGCCTCCCGGTCCAGATGGAGAAACTCCAAGCTTTACGATCATTTTCCTGTCTCCGTGTTTGCCGAGGGAGGAAGGGACCGTCTGAATGTTTGACGACTATAAATGTGAACCGCTAACAGAAACCCATGGCCTGACTTCCAAGGGAAGGAGGTTCGATACTCCAACCAAAGTATATAACGTCGCGCCAGCCTTGCCTGCAGCCGCCTTCATCGGACATCCTCGTTGCTGTTCCTTTCTAGTTTAAGACCACCGGTCTCCATTTATGCTATCTTAATAAGATTAATTTTTTTAAAACTTGGAAGGGGGCGGATATCGCAAAACCCTTGCACAAAAATGTTGGAAATTGTTTGTAACTATGTGGCCTTATTTTTTAAAACGTAATATTTTTTGTTATGATTTTGGCTGATTATTGACTTGAAGAAAATTTAATTAAGTCCATAACTAACCAAAATTATATAAACTTATGTTCTGTAAAAATTAGGCTACATAGTACAAACAATTTCCAATATTTCTAAGGGTAACGGTTTTGCACTATCTGCTCCCTATCAAGATTTAAAAAAAAATTAAACTCGTAAAAACAGTATGAATAAAAAAATCCGTGGCCTTAAGTAGGCCGTCTAGTGAACGTATTTTGCGCATTCGAGGCCTAGAAGTGCAGCAGATATAAGGACGAGACAGCACGGGTATCACAACTCTACCTAGCCTCTAGGCGCGAGTCACTGAACTGACGTACATTCTTCTCGACAACTCGCCTGTATGAGACTGTCAGTGGTGATCCTACTTTTATGACATATTGTTAAAGATAAAGGCGTACTGCACCTGCCTATATTTAAATGATTCTGCGCCAAGATTAATATATCTTAAAAAAAAACTCCCATTTACGCCATATTCGACAACTAGAAAATATATTTTAACTAGTAGTTGTGAACTTGCAATACGTATAATTACGTGTAACGTTTTTTAAATGTTATTCCTAAGCAGTCATCACTCATGCACGATGAGCAGTTTTATTATCATTTCTCAAAGACTACCTTCGACAATAACATTTTTTGAAGCAAAAACAAAAGTCTTAGCTTTGTGACTAGAGTCGAAGTTTAAATTCTGGAATGTCGTTATAATTATTTAAAAAAATTTGGATTACAGCGAAATATTATAACTCATTTATTTATAATATATATTCTTTTGTTAAACAAATATTTTACTTTTATTAGCCGGAATGTATCCTTTGTGGGTACATTTCTGTACTAAAACAAAAGTGAAACGTGTTTTCGTAATTTCTGTCCCTTTCTTCTCTTTTACACTCACAGATACTCCCCTCCAGTCAATGTCACTCCTTGCTTTCCATCCCTCAGAGTGTCTTCTCGGACGAGAACACGTTCATTTGTCACTAAAAGTTTATGTCCGTCGGCTGATTGCTAAGGTCTCTGCTATGTAGGGCCGCACCTTAAGTCAATGTTACGTGTAAATAACTATGTGTGATTTATATTTCATATGTAGCCTCCCAGATAGCACGTAAGCTTGCGGCAAGCCTGCAATTGACTAGATTTAGGCTTGCCATTACAAGCCCTATTTGGTAAGTTAGATTCAAGCTTGAGGCAAGCCTATTTTTTACAGTGTTGTATCCTGCCTTGTACGAGGCAAGCTTGCTACAAGCTTGCAGCAACCTTGAATCAAGCTTTCCTCGCATGCTTGTTGCAGGCTTGTCGTGTGGAGACTAGTGAGCTTGATTCAAACTTATGGCTTGACATGACAAGCTTGCTGCAAGCTCGCAGATTTGTCATGGCAAGCTTGATTCAAGCTTGAATCAAGCTTATTTTGCTATCAGGGCTACATGTCCGTGGCTCAAAGATTTTTTCGGTTTTTAGGATCCGTCTCTCTGGTTGTTGAACAAGGGTTAGATATATGCAACCGAGCGAGGTGGTGCAACGGTAACACATTGGAGTCGCATTCGGGAGGACCCGGGTTCGAACCCCGGATCCGGTTTTCCTGATCTCGGCTTACCATGATTTCCAGGCGAATGCTGGGATGGTTCCTTAAGAAAGACCATGGCCGACTCCTTTCCCAGCTCCTGTCATCGTAGTAAGTTGTGTGTCACCGTCTCCAATGACCTCGGTGTGGACGAGACGTAAAGCCCACTTACCTTATCTAGAAATATGTTCTTTTTGTTTTTCTTTTGTGTGAAATTCATAGGTACGTGTTCCCAATGCACTTATCTACGAAATTAAAACTAATTTCAGGTAAGGTTGTTGGTTACAAAAAAATGTAGTACCCAGATTGTCACGAAACTACCCAAGGATCCTAATAGTGAACCTTTCAACAGTAAACTGACAGGGTCGGCCACGCTAGGTAGTTATTTTCACATTGTTTCAAGACTAAAAACAGTCATACGATGCTTGCTTATATGCAGGAATTTTGTGAAATAATGCACCCTTCATTCGTAAAAAAATGTTTTCATAATTTTGGCTTATTTTCATTACGAAAAACTAAAAAAACTATGCAGTGTATTGCTACCAAAAATTGGTTCGAATTATATTTGTGAGAAAACATTAGGTATTCTTCGATGCGAAATTAATGTTGCTTTAAAACATATTTTCAAAATCAATTCTAAACTACCGGGTGTGGCATTAAAGTACACCGATTTCTACGAGACGACGGAAACAACGCGCGCCAGTTCAGCGCGTTAAGAGTAATAAGGTATCAGATGCCCGCATCTTTGTCGCCCCTATCGCTCCTTCGAATCTGAGCCTCCAACACGCAAAACTGCTCCTGGTAGGCGGCCCTTATCTTTCTAGCTTGCAGACACGATGTTCGAATTGAAGAATCAACGTGCGTAATAACCTATTTAATTTTTAAACGTAACTGTGTGGCTTGAAATGTGTTTTTAAAAATTCTTTTGAAATTTTGTAATGAAAATAATTAAAACTTTTTTTTTGCAAAGTATAAATTTTAAAATTATATCCTTTTAAATACTAAGAATGTTCTTTATTTTTATTTTCTTTTTGGTTTTAATGCTCACTTACCTATTAACTGCAGCTATTCTTGGCTATATTAGCTTCTTTGCTTTTTTTTTCATCTAGTTTTCAGGGATGGTGTAGTGTTGCAAGGGCATATGTCTACAGTTTTAGTCAAAATTTTAACGTGCATCCTGTTGGAAACATCCTCTTCAAATTTAATTTAACTGATCAATTAGTTATTTTACGTAGGTATAAATGTTGGAATTGGGTACAATAATATAAACTAGCTATTCATCGTACAGGATCGACACGAAAGCGTGTTCCTGTGTCAGTGTAGACGCATACGTGTTTACTGATGATCGTTCATGTCAATAATTCAGTCAGATATAAAATACACGAACGAGACTAATATTAATGTAACAGTTAAGTGGTGAAAATCTGATGAGTAATATAACTGATGTACGAGTTGGATTACGCATTCATCTCTCCTCACAGAATGCCGCACGTCGTATCGAGGATACACTGTGTTGTTCTTGCCATGTTAGTCACTGAATATTGTCGTTAGTTGTTTCCACGGCACATTCGACAGCTCGTTTTCACAGCCGTGTGAGGGTTCTTTAAAGAGAAATTACTGCCTGGACAGGAAAATCCAGTATGCTGGCAAAGGAATGAAATATTCAACAGTTCGATAAAAACCACGTAGAGGGTATTTATCGTCGTGGGATGTCATTGAAGCGAGAATGATATGGGTTTAGTTGTGTTGTCTAATAACTGTTATTGGGAACCTGAATTCCAAATCATGCTAACTCCAAAATTTAGAATTTGCAAAAAAAAAAAAAAAAAAAAAATACCAAATCTTTAATGTGTGCACGCATTTATGAGTGAAATACGTTACTAACTACAGTAAAATTATTGTATTATGATTAGTAACTCATTTAAGAAAGGTATACTTGCGCACGAAAAAATATATTACCTTTTATTGCTATTTCTTAAAATTTGGAGTTAGCATTGTTGGGAATTCAAGTCCTTAATTATTATTCTGTAAATTAATCTAGGGCCTGTTCCAAGTGTAACTAAGATATAATTTTTTTTCTGCTAGTCCGTCAAACATGCCGTTTTATTGGTGTTCATTCTAAAATAACTTTGGGAGGATGATGTAGTTACTAGTAACGTCTACAAAACTAACATTATTTCGTACAAATATAAAATTACGAATTTGTCACGTTTTAATGTCATAAAGATCGTTCAAGTGCGAAACCTTGTTTTTTTTTTTCCTGAGCTTTGATGTGTTTTTCGTGTTTTCGTGACTTCAAAACAAAGGAAATTCGTTATGATCAGGAAACAAACTGAAATATAATTTTATTGTATTTTCAATAACTAAGGCCAGGATAACTTCGCTAATGCAATGTCCTGCGTGTAGGAATGCACTGCCCTGTGTTTCCTCAAATCACGACCATTTGTGCAGTAGCTGCTGCTCAGTGGAACAGCAGACAATGAACGAATAGACGGGGCGTGAGTATGCATTGAACAGTGGATTCTATCATGAAGTTCATTGAATTCGCGAAATTTTTCTGTCCCTAATTATAATATTGTAGAATGAAAATTTAAAACAATAAGCAGTCACTGACTCGAGTATTTCTTAAGGCCCATGAAGAAATTTCACTTGAATTGGACAGTTAATTCGACTTCAACCGCAGTGTAGTGTAGGCTACTTTTACTTTGCGTTTGATCATAAAATGTGAAATATAACTACAAGCAATAATGAATTCCCACGTTACGTCTTCATGGTGTACTGACGTCTTTAATGTATTCTATGCAAGGAGCAGCTCAGCACTGTAATATAGTGCAATATTTAAGTTTGTAATGAAAATATAGCTAATTTTAGTTTTCATAATTATACCTAATTAATTTTGTTTAATTATATTTATCCTTTTTTTTTTTACACTTTTTTCACGCTACTACTTGAATGTACTGAACATGTAGAAATTAATTTTCGAAACTTGAAAGCCCTTAAGGGTGTTCTGGCGGTTTTTATGAAAAAGTGTTAGTTTTGTAGACGATAACTGTGAGTACAGTTCTCTCTTAGAAAACAATTTCAGCTCGCAATATTTTTCGTAACGTTGTTTCAAAGTCGTAGCGTAGTCGGTTAGGCGCCGTCTACGGTGCGACGGGTCCTGGGTCCGAATCCCGGCTCGGACATGGATGTTGTGTTGTACTTTCACTTCATTCTCTCTCGTTGTTAAACGGCCGTAAAACTCTCTCACCTCACCATTAAGTCCTCCACTATAGGTAAAAAAAGGCCTTTTCAAACTGTCGTTCTTCAAAGTGTACTATTCAGATGTACGTAAATCTCGGAAACGTGCACTGAGCTCTGCTACAGACTTTCTACCAATGAAATCATATGGTCACCGCGTAGTCCCATTGTAAAAATGGATCGGCGGGAATATTGTGAGCTCTTCAAGGTCGTCCTTATAGCTTCGTCACTTCTAAGACTCTAACGTGCTGGTAGGCCCTTAAGGGTAAACAACAAACATGTGTGTAGGCACAAAGAACTTTTTTACAGACTACATGATAATCATGGCTACAGATACGGAAAATACTTAGGGTTGCACTAGCCAAAAGTATTTCTGAGGTGTCAGGTGCCACTATATATATTTTTTATCGTTGGAATGTACTTATATTGGTTTTTTGTCATAATAAAACTTGCTAGTCATGTCAAACCTCTGTGGGAGAGTAAGAAAGCAATACCTCAAACATTTGTACTGTCGCCCAATGTTTATTTTCTTCTGGTGCTAAAATCGCAGGGCCATCAAGAAGGGGCACACTCCAAGGTGTAAAACGATGGGCCTTTCTTCGGTTCTTTGTGTGACAGGCTTTCTTAATATCTGGCAGGAGTCTAGGAATTTTAAATTCTCGTAACTTACACATTCCTTTCACATTCATGTTACATACATTATTTAAATCCAGCATTGAAATGGAAATTAAATTTAAGTCTTGCATTTATTAAATATTTCTCGTAATCAAAACGAAATTAGCTTAATAAATAATCACAAAAATATTAATTTTTTCACGCACGTATAAACAAATACTGATTGAAGAGTATTGGCTTGCTCGAAAAGTAGCGTAGCAACCCATTATAAATTCACAATTCCTCCACATTTAGCTGCACAAGTTGTGATTCGGTCAGCCGAACTAAATTTATTTACAATATTAGACGTTGGCTATGCTATTTTACAAAACCGTAATGGTGATAGTAACCGTTCCTTGTGGCAGTTGCAACTTGCAGAATAGCCAGATAGCTTGAAAGTGTTAAGTCAGTCTTGTTGTTACTTTGCGAAAGGTAATAACTGGGTGCGCCTGTTTCGTAAGAAACAAACAATCGCGTATCGGTATTATTAACGCCCATTTTGAGGAGCAGGCAATTCAAGGCTATCTAGATACACAGCCCCAATGATGGTTTTTTTCTCTCTCGTTAAAAAAGAAAGTCCGGTAATTTTCTCTGCGCTCACAACACTGAATAATACATTAACGCTGGCGCTGTCACGAACACTTTGGGATAAGCTCTCGCGTGATCTCTCTCAGCCACAAAGACGAATATTGAGCTTGTTGACCTTGACGCAAGTGTTGTACGTTGTTTTAGTACCACTCATTGCGTAAAAGTTTGCACATTCTGCTGTAACAATATCTTACTTACAAGTAAGAGGCTGAAGACGCACGTATACGGAATCGTGACATATAGGGTAAACTGACCATATATCGTGATATGCCTTAATGAAACCATTTTGTTTGATTCACAGAATTTCGAAGTATCTGTACACCTAGTTCACTAGGTTACCAACAGAGAGCAGGCATGTATAGTTTCAACAATAAGTGACCAATGTACCAAATATATGATCACAATTGAAAGTTTAAGGGGTATTGATCCCTAAATCAGTGATGGCTGGATGGAGCTTGAATTTATTTATTTTGTGGCAGACAGTAAGTAGAAGTACCAATTTACTGTAACATTTAACACTTTAAAGCAAATAGTAGAAAGTAAATTATATTAAATGTTGTTATTATCCTATAATATTTAAGTATGAGGAATGCTATATCAGGTTCCGTTGCTAAGAACAGTTGTCTAAAACAGCTTACTAATGCATTTTACATGCATACGTAATTGCATGTTTTTAAAGTTAATAGTTTCTTTTAGGGCCGGTCTTACCGCCTCTGTGTAACATCTGGGTAAATCTTACCTCTTAGGTAGATGACGAATTGCGTCGTTTAACCTCTAGAAAGGTCAAACTAGAGGATACATTTCTGGATATTTTAACCGGAGGTTGGAGCTCTGGGTAAGACGTACACTGCAGTTAAATATGGAGTCGAAAATAACAGGTGTTTAATTTTTAACCTTGTTTCTGCTGGTTTGATGTTAGTATTTCGTGCCAAAACAATATTTTTGTTACGTTTCTCGTAACCTCAAATAGTGTAGCCTTCCTGTTGTCGTGCATGTAAAAGGTTGTAGGAAGTGAAGGATCACATTCCTTAGAAGGAAAATTGCCACGAAGTTATAGTTACAAGCATATGTCGTAGTTGTGTTCTAAAGTATGGTAGAATAAATGTTCGTTACGGCACGCTCTTTAGTTTCTACTGTTTTTGGAATAATAATTTTTAAACTTAAACGAGAGCAGATATCAAACATCTATCTGGCAGTTTTGTTTAAAATAGTTTTTGCCGTGATAGCAAATTTTTGTAAAGCAAGGAATTATACGATTTCGACTAAAAAGTCAACTAACCAGAATTTCGTTAATTACACAATTAGCTAAAACCATAGTATTTACTGCCTTGAAAAAATCAGCCAACATGGAGAAGACGATTGCCAGACATATTTTTTATTTCTGCTCTCGTTTAGGCGTAAAAAAATTAATATTGGTAAAAATGTAGAAACTAGAGAGCATGGTCTTAATGTCCAGGTTTTATCCGACAACGTGGTGTAATGCCGATTTTCGTTACAAATTAAGTGCTTCATTTATAAAAATTCGCATTTTTGTTAGGCAAGTGAAATATATCAGCTCTTTTTTTTTGCCAAATGATTGTCTGCACACAATTTATGTCGCAACGGGAAACGTGGGCTTAGTGATTGATGCGCGATGTCTGACGTGACGAGAACAAAAATTATGTTAACATTTTATATTTATACCGGATGTAATTTATGTAATTTATTCCTGAATTCCATGTAAGTCTTATCTCGTGTGACACGGTAATACGAGTGCTCGGCCTAATAAACACGTGGCTTTTGTCGTTTAGCGAGTCATAAATAAAGTCGTCATAGGTTAATTATTTATAAATTATTCAGCTGGACTACTAATGTGTTGCGAATACGCATGCCATTCGTACAAGGACTTTACAGTACAACGTGCCTAGATGATTTGCAAATTTAATGTTAATTGAGGTAGCTGTTATTTATGTTGACATCAAACATATGTCAACAGATTAGACATATTAGACAGTGAACTGATTTTATGAAAGAAAGAGAATCCAGACATAATCACTCTTAAATAAGGCACCTGTAATGTGGAAAGTGTAAATGAAACAAGTAAATAAGACAGTTGTAATATTTTGAAATTACCTCCTACCTCAAAATCAAGCAAGGAAACTAGAAGGATTATTTATTTCTTAATTTCTCGACATTTACTGAAACAGGTACTAGGGAAACATTTTCACTATTTATTTACGCTAACACAATTCACTAACACACTCGTAAAAGACAGAAGCAAATACTTGTATGTCTAATTTAAAGCATTAAACTTCGTCCCTCGTGCTTATTTCTGATTGTTTCTGCTTGGCCTTCGGTCGTTACATGTAGCTTCCTATAAACCAAATAAATGTTCAAAATTCCAACGGCCAAATGTGCAACCACGACACAACCACAGTCTGTACAACCTTGTAGTTAACCTTCCTCTGGGTAGTTATACGGAGGTATAAATCAAGTGGTAAGACACTGTTGTTAGGTGAAGTGCCAGATAAGTTTATCTTTAAGGCAGATATCTTGAAGTTAGCCCTGAGGATGATAAAACCGACCCTTAGTGAAGTTCGAAGCCTTAGTATCACGAAGTAGGGCATGTGTACCCTACATGTTTAAAGTTACCTGTGATCTTACCGACGCATGATATTACTGCAACGGCTCTTAGTATTACGTAGATAAACCGCCAGAAGGACAGCACATGTGTAATGACACGCATGGTAAGCTACACTAAGAAAAAAATAATGTTGGCTGTTCTTTAAATAACTACCTGTCTTACTTAAGAGCCCATGGTAGATAAATATACTCTTAAAGAGTCAGTTGAATTACATAGGTTTATTAAAGCAATCCTAATTAATGATCTTTGCCATTTTTATAAGCAAATATCATTCCAAAATGCCGTCTTCGCTAAGTGTCATTTATTCCGCCGCAATTAAATGTATAAAATTACGGCATTAGATATAATTCTTGAGAAATACGTGGCTTGGGAAAAACCTTTATGCAGAATTGTTATTTTTTTGATTTTTGCTTATTGGCTTCGAGAAGCCTATATGCATTTAGCATTTATTTATATACTGGGCTTTTAAGGACGCAGTTCACCTCAGTTTTCAACGTCTTTTTTATTTTTATATTTGTACCAGATATTTTTTTCTCATTTTAGGCATAAATTGTGATTAAATCTCCCTCTGAGGAAATTTCTGTATTTATCATAGTTTTTGCGTTATGTGTCGTAAATGTAAAAATTTGCACTTTATGGTTTTATGTACGCCATTAAAACAAACTGACATATCAAACCGAAAAAATTCACGATGTATAACACTGTTGTAGGCTGTGATTTGACATATATAAAAACAAAGAAATATATATTTTTGAGTTTTAAAAAATTTTTGAAAATTTTAAATTTTAACTTCAAAATGCAGCATTATTATTAAGTACAAAAATATTGTAATTTTTGTTTTTATATATTTCAAATCATAGTCTACAATATTGTTATACACTGTGAATTTTTTCAGTTTGGTATGTCAGTTGGTTTTAGTGGCGTACATAAAACCGTAAAGTGCAAATATTGACGTTTACAGTCATTACCGAAAAACCATGAGACATACACAAATTTCTTAAGAGGAAGATTTAATCACTATTTATGTCTAAAATAAGAAAAAAATACCTGGTACAAATATAACAATAAAAAAGACGTCGAAAAGTGAGGTGAACCACGTCCTTAAGGTTGTTCAAGTGGGGAAAAAACATAATTTTATATTTGTATGAAATAGTGTTAGTTTTGTACACATTACTTGAGAGTACACATACTTCTAACGGAAAAAAATTAGCTCATCTAGTTTTCCCGTAATGGCACTTCAAAGTCAAAATTTGCGTATTTTTACTTCATACAAAACTTGAAAACCAGTTAACATAATG
>PNEQ01017505.1:21610-43192 GCA_003012365.1 Medauroidea extradentata | reverse complement strand
TCTTTATGTTAACTGGTTTTCAAGTTTTGTATGAAGTAAAAATACGCAAATTTTGACTTTGAAGTGCCATTACGGGAAAACTAGATGAGCTAATTTTTTTCCGTTAGAGGTATATGTACTCTCAAGTAATGTGTACAAAACTAACACTATTTCATACAAATATAAAATTATGTTTTATCCCCACTTGAACAACCTTAAGGTGGCCGTCTGCTGCCCAGGCCGCCAAGCTGTGTACAGGCCGTTAGCAGATTATTCTAAACATGCTCATCAGTACACGTGAGTTGATATTAGCTTAGGAACGGCATTTAAAGAACGTTACACGTGTCTGTACGCATTTCAGGTTCACCACTTCTCATTTTTACAGCCGGCCTCCGTAGCGTGATCGGTAGCATGCCGGCGTACGGTGCGAGAGGTCCTGGGTTCGAATACCAGAATGGGCTTGGATGTTTGTGTCGTAAGAGGGCGTGGTTCATAATTCACCGCTAAAATCATTAATGTATACTGTAGGTTTCTTGAAGCCAATTTGCAAAATTTAAACAATAGCAATCCTAGACAATAGTTTTAGCCTACGTTTTAAACAAAATTGTTTTCAGTGTTACTAACTTCCGAGGGATAATCTCTAACGCTGAGACCTCGTGCATTTATTTAACTGCGGCGCAAGAGATCACGCGTATCGAATTAGTTTACTCATAAAGTTCGCAAATACCATTATCTAGTATTGTCATTGAGTATTTGATCCATATTGGCTTCGAAAAAAGCGTAGAAATTAATTTATGTTTCCAGCGTTTATTTGTACACTACGCACTCTTAAGATAGTTTGTAAACCGTCACTTACTAAGCCTAACGACATAAAACCGATGGGCGTTAATAAACACTCTAAAATGAAAAATAATAATTTATGTATTTTTTTATCGACTGAAAATGGCGAAAATGGGAGTTCTTGCGGTCTTTTTTAGGAATCTAAATTTTGGCGCGCAGAGTAATGTAAAAGGTATAGACGTACGTAGTACACTTTTATTGTTACTAATAGTCATAAAATAATAGTGTCACCACTGAAAGTCTCACACAGCCTCGTTGTCTGCGAGGAGACTGCACGCCAGTTCAGTGGCTTGCACATAGAGGCTAGGGTGAGGCGTGATGCGCGTGTTGTCTCGTCCTTACCGCTTACGCATTTATAGGCCTCTAAGGCGCAAAATACGCTCACCCCTAGGCGGCCACCTAAGACCATGCTTGGTGGTTTTTTTTCACGTTGGTGCAAATAAATAAAAGTTTGAAAACTTTAAGACTAAGGACAGCAAACGGTGCAGAATTCTTAGTAGCCGTGTAGCAAAATAATAGCCTACACCGTTTGCCCAAAAAAAAAAAAACTTGATTTTAGCTTATTTTCATAGCAAAATTGGTGATAGTTTGGGTTTTAAAATATGGGGGGAAAAATATGTGGTTTATTGCTACCGAAAAAAATTAGGTGCAAATTATGTAATATTTGTGACAAAACAATGGAGGAGTTCTTCTGTGTTGCTTTATAAACGTGACAGCTTTGTACTTACTAATTGATTATTTGTGGTGCAAGATGCCATTACAGATGAACAATGATTTATTTTGGTACAAAAATATCAAATCACATAGACGTATCTGCAATGGTGCTCGTCAGTTGCTCTCTAATGATGGTTTGTCGCGGGAAAACTTTAACTGTTTGCTGGGTTTCAACGCATGTTCAGCTTATGAAAATATTATTGCCCTTGGATTTTACGCGGAGCTGTTACCCTATTTGACTCAGTCAGTGATGATCTCGCCACAGTAATATTTGATTTCTGTTATTGGTCTGCAGACAGCTACGTTGTGTTAGACGTCAGTCATACATGTCAAGAGACACTACAGTGTTTTCAAGGGTGTGTTGGCACAAATTGTTTTTGGCGGTATGCCATCGTCTCTCCTTCACGAACATTTGTACCTATGCTACGAGTTTATAGTCTAAGCTAATTCCACTTCATTTATAACGTCACCAAACTTCAGCAGTGTTCCAGAGATGTTTTCAAGGAATACCATTTGACGTTATATTATTTGTAGAGATAGGAAATTTCGCGAAAATATTTTTGCAGCACTTTGTTTCAGTGCCTTACGTGCGCACCTGCATCTCTGCTATGTGGTCAGTGAGGAGGTTAAACCCCTAAGTCACAGACGTGACGTGTGGAAATTATCCGTGTACTCATTGGCACAGTCAAATGAATAACGACTCTGCACAGAAACACTCTGTCAATATCCATGAAGTTGAGCTGCAGGTGTGCACGTAAGACACTGAAACAAAGTGGGGCAAAAACATTTTCACCAAAAATTCCTGTTCCTAATTATTTGCATTATTTTTTTTTTTTTTTTCACTTTATCACAATTAAGTTGCTGAACTACGTATGCTTCACGTTGCCGGCAACGGTCACAGCATAAGCAAGGCTTAGTTATAATTTACCATGCACGTTTAATAAAGCTGCAAAAATTAGTTGTACTGAGTTTTTTGTACGTGCCTGCGAATTTCGCACCCGTCAGTGACGCCGCCGACCCTCGCACATTCCGGGCGGAAATTTATCCCCCGGAAAAAATTTTTTTTGTCGGTGTCCGGCCCGCGAAGGGCTGATTATCCCCGGGGTTGGGCGTATGGCGCGGAATAAACCCGGTGCGACGAATGTTTATCTGCGCGGGGCGGCGACACTGGCGGAGGGCGATCTCATCGGCGGAATGGAGATGTACGGGCTCTCACCCCGGGCCTGGGGGGTTATCTGCGTGTTCCAGGAGCGGCTGGAGGAGAGGGTGCTGGAGCTGGAACGAGCGCTGGAGGCCGAGCAGAAGAGCGGGCAACGCGAGCGGCTGGCCATCGCGCGACTGCAGCGCCAGCTGGCCAGGGTGAGTAACACCGCAACTAACATTACCGGCTTTTTGTTTTAGTCCAACATCACCTGCGAGCATATGACACGGTAACACTAGAGGTCTTAAACATACTTAGTAGAACACGCTCGGCAGCCATGTTTGACCGCATTTAAAGTTGAACATGTGTGCGAGGACATTCGCCTAACTCTAAGCCAATTAAAATTAATCAACTTTCTAACCTCAACAAACTTGGAATCTGAAATGTACTATATTTAATTATTATCACTTCTACATTCAAAATTCGCAATTTTTAAACTATTAAATATCACATAACTGCAATGCTTCTGTGTATGTGAAACCAATACGAACACTTCCTAAACGCAGGGGTGCAGAAAATGTATTTGGAATGACTATTTCCCCAGAACACATTATTTTGACCTGAAATTTTCCACCAAAGCCATTGCACACTTTTTAACACATTAAGGGGCAATTTGACTATGTTAAAAATTAATAACAACCATTCAGAGCTTACCAAAGGACAATATGTGACAGCATGGCTTGTATGCGAGTGCAGCAGCTCATTTACGTGCACGTGCAGATACTGATTTTTTTTCTCAACAACATTTCCCCCTGATGTATTCCGATTTCCCCCGAACCTCGTTCCCTTGATCGGACATATTCTGCACCCCTGCCTAAACGTTCATTTAATTTAACACTAAAAGCAGCCGTAGGGTTATACACTTCTACACTCGAAGTAACAAATAGTAGAGCATCGGAGAAGATACAGGTCGTTCGGAACTACATATGAAAATACGACTAGAAGTGAGTGCATCTGAAAACCCGGAGTATGTGTAACCGCTGCGTAAAGCTCAACATGAAGCAGTTCTGTATCTTGTGAGACAGCAGCCTAAGAGTAAAGCTGCATTTGCAACCACCATTGAACGTCCGTGTGTACATACGTTTAAAAGTTGAAACACTGAGTGTGCATGCACGCATTCACATTACATGCTTACAGAAGTGACTGAGTTCGTCAACGTTCTACTCCTTACGTACGTGGTTGTGAATCCAGCCTCAATTAGTAGCAAGAATGTACGATTTACTGCATTTTTAAAATGTTTTTCAAACACTTTCTCTTGTTGTCGTAAATTATTTTTCAATATTCCGTTCGAGAACTGTTAATGTGCCATAATTTACTGCTTACTTTTTGCACTAACAAAAACTAATTTTGTGAACATCTAGATTCTATGGTGTGAATTTAATACCATGAATTTTACCTAAGTGAATACGAACTAACGTACGTTGAGTGTGATTGTGAATCCGTCTTCAGGGGCATGGGAAGGCAAGATGTCGAGCGAACGGCTGGAATACACAATCGTCAATAAAATCTGAACTAGTCGTCATAGTTCGTTGATATTTTTTTGCTGTGTAGATATTTTATTAGCGGACGTCTATTTATGCAAAACAAGACAGTAGTTTGATTTGCTTTTGAGTAGAAAAATTAAAAAAATTTTTTTTAAGGAAAATAACGATTTGAAATCACAAAATCCATAAAAATTGAAATCTTTAATTTTTAAAATTGTTAATATGGAAATATCCAGGTTTCTGTAGTAACCGAATTTCAAAAATACTCGAATTTTGATTTGAAAATTGGATGGAGTTATGCAGAAGGGAACCAATCCACAAATTTCTGGAGTGGAGATATTCAAGGGCAAAGTCTAGTGTGTCCATATAAACGTTGTAAATACTGGTTTTTATGGACTCTTATTTTTATTCCAATATTACGATTTAATACTTGTTCTTTTTCTAGGATATACTTCTTAACTTCTTCTTCTACTTGGAATGATCATGTCAAAATTAATTACTCTGTGGATTGGTTCCATTCTGCATAACTCCATCCAATTATTATACTATCTGAAAACCTCTCGTGCACCGGTTTACGGATGACCGAGCAATTTCCATACATCGTCTTAGGAGCTTTGGCTAGGTTACTTGTTGTACGGGTTAGAAAGATAAACGAAGTTCTTATGGATGAGTTTTAGCAAGGGAAAACTATTACAACTAGTCGCTCTGCTATCGCTAATTTTATTGATCTAATAAAATGCGAGACAATAGTATAAGTCGTTCTGGATAAAGCGAGCACTACATTTAACCTTTCAAAAATATCACTAGCCGTTACTGCATATAATTCAATCTTAACTACAGTTGACTTACTGCTTGTATGGTTGGCAGCGCAATTACGCAGTGTAGTTCCGCGTGTTTTCCTATTTAAATACAACAATGCTGAAACAGAAGTAACCAAAATCGACATAATTGTGTTTTATATAATTAATAAACTTTTTTTAATCAAACTGTATGAATTCCTACCGACTGCACAGTTTATCTTATACGCCCAAACATCAAGTGACTTGTCCAGAGAGGTTAGACATTACCCGTCACTAGCCGTTACGTGCGGAAAGATACAAAACGGCTGAAAATAGAACTTTAGCGGGGCTTTTTTGAGGGCTTACTTTATCCCGAACCACTGTAGAATTTAATTTAACTAGGCGGGGGAAGAAATAATTTCTTAAACTTAAAATTTTTATGGCACAGTAAACCAATTTTAGCATGTAAATTTGATTTAAAAATTATTTAATAGGCTTCATGTAACTTTGTATCAACGAAAAGCTCTGTTATTGTTCAGTTTACACTCCTTAACGATATCAAGTCAACTAGCGGCAGAAATTGTCCCTTGCCAAACTAATACCTTTGAGCTTCATAACCTGTATTTGAATTAGCCCTTTGCTTTGGTAAACGCCTTTGAAGGTGCTCGGGTAGTGTCAGGAGCTGTGTTTGCCGTCGCGCTAACTAGTCCCTCTTGCGCGTCTGCGGATTGGTTGGTTGTGAACGTAAGGGGAAGGGGTTGAGCACGCGAGCGCGATATCGGAAGGTGTTCCATTACCTTGATCAGCGAGCGGCATTGTGTGCCCGGGGTGCATTGTCCGCGGAGGGCTTGTATGCCTGGCGCGCAAATGAAGACGAACTGCTGCCGGGGTTTGGTTTGGTTTGGTCCTGTTTGGGGGGGGGGGTTGCAGATAGGGTCCTCCCCTCGTGAGCATTGTCACCAGGCCGGGGCTGGTTTGAATCAACACCGTCGTCGGAGAGCAGCCGTGTTTTCTTTCCATCCCTTGTCGTGCTCCCTCCTCGCCGATACGTCATGGCTACAATGCGAGCAGTTATCGCTGTGGATTGGAGGGAGAGGAGGGTTTGTAGTGTCAGTTTTGACATCTGCAGGGACGCAGCTTGTTTAAATTCCATTCATTCGGAAAGGAGCACTCCGAGGACTGCTCGCAAGATAGTGAGTGACATTTCCCCTTCGTACTTCGCGATATAGATGTACACCCGTCTTGCGGCAGTGTGGTTTCAGTACTATAAACGCGGGTTTTCCACGGACTGCCTACATGCTTGCTAATATTACTACTCACTATAGGTATAGCTACGCCATGAACTTTTCGCGAAAATAATTTTGTCCCAGTTTGTTTCGGTGATTTACTTGCACATATGCAGTTCTGCTTCACAGTCGGTGGTTCTATGTTTTAACTCTCTCGTGTCTTGGGCAAATCACAGGCGTGTGATGTTGCAGTAACGTGGCTCTGATTGGTGCAGTCAAATGAGATACGTCACTTCCACAAACCACGCTCCCAATAACCATGAAGCACAGTTGTCGATATATATTTAAGGCCACTGAAACAAACTGTGACAAAATTATTTTCGTGAAAAGTTCACGGCCCTAATTATAGGCTGTACAAGGTGAAGTGAACCCTTTTGAAGCCCTGGTTACTGTTCGCCTTCCAGCCAATTTTTATCGTTCTGCTACTCGTCAGTATAAACATATAAGTATAAGTTAAAAAAAACCCAGTGCATAGTTACTGTCAGTTCAAAAGTAAATATCTTATACCACAATGAAGATTCTTTTCTTTTGATCCTGAGGCGACGGTATCAGAATGTCTCGCTTTGCTATGAGCAGCATCTACTTACTACGACAGTAGAGCAGAAAATTGTATGCTATTCCTAATAATTTCAACCTGAAGTTTCACATCACATTGAGTATTTGCGTTTTGTTTCTGACGTTTCATCTCACCGTTTTACAGGTGATCTAGTCTGTAAAAGGTGTTCGTTTTGTAACATGTATATTCTGCTATCCGGTTTCAAAATGGCGGTAATTTTGAATGCTGAATTATTATTTATAATACCTTAGATTATTCTCTTATTTATTGGCGGAGTCAGGTATATTTTGCGCTCATTGTTTTGTATAAACATCGTAGGAATAATTTATTCCAAATTGTCGATGGCAGTACGTATATTTATATTCATGCCATTTTTACATTCTTTTAATCCGTAGTACGTAATTTAATGTATTGGGTTTCATTACCGACAGTGATTTTATGCTGCACGATTAACCTATGTGGGCGAGCTACATATTACCAGGTTTGTTTACATTTGGGGGTTGTCAAAGAGTGATTAGAATATTATACGTATAACTGTCATTCTTGACTAAATATACAAACTTGTAAAATTAAAACTCTTTCCACAGTTCACCACTGGGATGCTTTTCGTCGCCCGGCAGCAGCTCGTCTGTGGGTGGTGATTTTTTCTTATTTAACTTTTTTTTTACGTTTTCCTTTTTTCCGTGTTGCATAAGTGGCTGTAGCCAATATTCGGACGACGAAACGAACCCAGGACGTATCGCAACTTAAATAATCCCTGTGGATCTCGAAGGACTTGAACCTAGAGCCGCCAGTTACAGAGGTCACCTGTTGTTGCACTGTCTTCCTGCATCTTTTATTGCCCTCCGGAAGTTATTGGTTTCTTTCTCTTTACTACTTTAATTAATTTTTATTGAAAATACAATGAGATGCAAGAGAATATCTATTAATTAAGGGGCTTTGAAATGAGATCGTTCATTTTCGTATAATAAATTAAGGGTGTGATCATTACCGGCAATGTATCTTTATAGAAACAATTTATTTTACGATTAGGTGTCGCAACGATAGTACGTTGTACTCTCATTTGGGAGGATTCCGAACTCCCGTCATAGAACCAAGTTGTCTTTCACCGGCTCTAATGACCTCGCTGTCGACTGAGACGTAAAACCCACTTACTTTTACTACTAGGTGCGTTTTAATGTACCAAATTGTTACTACGAATTATTTTGCCTTCGTTACATGGTGAGATATAGGTAATTTTTCTTAAATTTTAAATGAAATTAATTATTTCACAACTACGGTGTAATATTTCGAGCACAAGGTGTGTAATTAAAGTTAACGTTATTAGTTAATTTCGTTTTGAAATATACACAAATTATGCCAGCTTTTGAATCGGGAAGAAATTAAGTAAACATTTTGCATGATTAGTGCCTTAAGAGAGCGTGGTACGTCAATTAACGCTATAATTTTCTTGAAATTCGCGGGAATTTGAAAACCAGCGTATCTATGTCTAAAGCTTATTTACTCGCGACTGAGAATTGCGAAAATATGTGTTTTTGTGTGATAACTTTTACGCGTGAAAATGATGACAACGAATTTAAAAGACGGTATAGTCGTGTATAATAAACTTTTATCTGTCCGAGGGCGCTACATTTTTATATGTTGTACGCATTTGATTCAGTGTCAGTTGACATTTTTAGTTTTAAAAAATGAACTTGAAATGGCTAGCATTAAAACTGAATTGAAATTAAATGAAAAAAGATAATATATTACATCATATAAGTCATAACTGAATGTCTTATAAAGGCGAGTTATCAACAAGAAGATTGCACATTTAGAGGTTATGGTAAGGCGTGATGAGCGTTCTGTATTGCCCTTATCTCCGCACTTTAGGCTTAGAACACACAATATACATCCACCGAGGAGGAGGGTACCTTAAATAATTAGTGTTGAAGGCGTATTTTTTTCTCTTCATATATGGAACGGATGTAAATGTACTGTGCCCGTTGCAGAGCCACTCAACGCACCAAAAGTTGGATATAAGGTCTCGTAATAGATAATTAATTTCTGATGCCTTAAGAAGTTATTAGATGCTTATCTAATGCCCTTTTTAACAATTTGAAAAGGTCTATATTAGAACCAAACACGTTCCAAAAGATTTATATTTTAATGTAAAGTCTTGGAAGATTTCGCTAACCAGAAAAAATATATACCGTAGTGAATTGTTCTCTGGCTAAGCATTTACTGTTTTCACTTTCAGTACACATACTTAAAGCGGAATGTAGGATTATTGCTGGTAATAACTCGTCTTATACGTGTGAAGCGTGTATAACCTTACCATTTAGTTGTCTCGCAAGGACTCCTGAAGTAATTTATAGTGTCTAGGATGTTCGCAGGGATATCTCGAAGACATTCAGCTGCCATCAGTGATACAGCGCAGACATAGTGCATGCCGAATTGTTGCTTCCGAATTTGTGATTTATTACAATTGTTAAAGTTCGTGTCACCATGGTTATGTTGATGAATCTGGATGATTCTAAGTGAAAATTGTTATATACAATGTATATAAATGATGGACTATCGCGAAAATGTCTTGTGCTAACATACCCTTGAAAACACTAGTTAATTGCATGCAACTTATGATTGGCTGATATACGTCTGACACAACGTAGCTGTCTGCAGACCAATAACAGGCATCAAGTACTACATTAGCGGGATTCTTAATGGCTCAGTCAATTAGGGCAACAGCTCTACATACAAGCGTAAAGCCAGTCATCTTTTCATAAGCTGAACGTACGTTGCAACCTAGCAAATAGTCAAGTTTTCCCGCGATAAACCATCATCTCTAACTATTTATACTCCTTCATTTCCTTGAAGAAACCATTTTCGTTATATTCACCAGTGAAAGTCAACGGTTTGACGAAAAATTAGCGTAGTGGTACTAACCGATGGACGTGTAATTTAACGGAGTACCGCTATAAATTATCCCATGTTTTATCTTGTTCAGCGCGTCCGGCGAGAAGACGAAATTATCAGCTCAACCCTCTGTTTAATGATAACAGGCGCTTAATTTGCTTGGATCGCTTTCACATCGCTCGGCGTTCCCCTGCACAGCGATATAGTCATCCACGAAATTCGTTTGTCGGTTTGATATCGTTTGCATTCATATACGTTAGTTGGGCTCACTTGATTAATAGGCCCGGGTATGCGCTATTCGGCTCCCATATAAACTGCCTCCCTGTAAATATAGTCGATGGTTATCGGCGCCCAGATTATTGCACGTTATGTTACAAGTAGGGAGAATTGTTAGGATTTGTTTCATGTATAAACTCCTACATGGTGGTCGACCTGTATTAACGTCTGTATAACTGGTTGCCGCTTGTGTCCGTGCAGGGGAATGAAGCTGCGTTGTTGGGAGGGAAAAAAGTAAGGGGGGGGGGTTTACGAACTTGCTTTATGACACTCGAAAGCGGCAGATATTTTCATCACTAGCCGATCTTGAATGTTTTGTTGTCATTTGTATATTCTCAAAGAATTACATAGGAACATTCAAACCAGTGGTAAACTTTTTGATTTGTTTTGTGATAAAACATATAAATAATTTTTACCACGTTGGCTAAACATATTTTGAACAACTATTTACCATTACATATATATGTTCTGATCTCGGTATGTTTATCCAAGGTAGGGGAACCGTGACACAGATGTGTTGAAAATTATTTGAAATATAGCATACAGCCTAAATTGCAATGTTTGTGTCTATGTACATGTTTGTAGGCATGTAAATTTTGTATTAAAAACCAGGCCGCACATTAGAACGTTAAAATTATTTTTATATACATAAGTCTGCGTGTAGCAGTTTGACATAATCTGCTCTATATTGGATACAAAAGAAATTATATTTATAAAATTAGTATCACGTGACCTTAAAGTAACGAACTACAAAATTTACATAATTACATGTAGGTTAACGAACAAGATAGAGCTGTGAGAAAATACTGGAATGTTACTTTGTGTATTTGGGAGTTTCCGTGTTCGATTCTTGATCCGGTGATCCTGATTCAAATGTGTCATGGTTTTTCCGAAATCACTCTATGCTGGGGCGGTGCCGCACAACAGGCTACGGCCGATTCCTTGCCCGTTTCCTGTGTGAACGATTGTTTACGTCAGTTAATGACCTCGCTGCGGACGGGACATCAAGCTGCACCATCTGTCTTCACTATATAGTGATAGTTGAGAAACGTAACGTGTTAGAGAATACGTGATTCTACGTGTGTTGTGTGAAACATTCTAAAACATTTCTGGTTGACCGCCTTCAATTATAGAACTCCCACTGTGTTCTCAGCACAGCTGTTTTTCGGTATAATTTTAAATTGGTGTAAATAAAAGATATAACTTAAGAGGGCGCGGTACATAATTCAATGCTAAATACATTAATCTATAACTGTAGGTTTCTTGAAGCCAATTTGCGAAAATTAAACAATAGTTTTAGCCAACGTTTTAAACAAAATTGTATCCAGTGTTAGGAACTTCTGAGGCACAATCTCTGACGCCGGAACCTCTCTGACGCCGGAACCTCGTACATTTAACTGCGGCGCAAGAGATCACTCGTAACGAATTAGTAATTTTGGATAAATATTTACTCTTAAAGTTGGCAAATACCATTATCTACGATTGTCATTGAGTATTTTATCAATTTTGGCTTCGAATAAAGCTTAGAAATCAATTGATGTTTTCAACGTTCATTTATCTACCACGCACTCTTAAGTAATTTCAAGCGAAATAAATAGAGACCTGGAAAATTCGTTTTTTTTTTTTTTTGTTTTGACTACCAGCTAGAATTCAAACAACTGTCAATTAGTGTCACGTTCGTAATTGGCTCTTGTCTCATTTGACACCTGGAGATTCCTGAGCCAGTTATGAAGACGCAATTGAGTGCAGGTCCAATCATGCAGTATCTTTGTGTATCTGTTGTCTGCGTGAGTACACGTGTATTCTTGGAGGTTAGCTGCAGGTCAGCGAACCCGCGAATTTTTCAAGTCTCTAGAAATAAGGAAACCAACCAATAAGTTATTTTATGAGTTCTTAAATATTAAAATAATTAAAGCTAAAAGTTATGAATGGAAAGTGATGGCCCAAAAGGTCAAGAGGACGCAAGATGAAGGAAGTAAAAATTCTGTACGTAACGTGGTTTGAATTTCGACCTGATCTTAAAAAACACCCTGTATTTAGGGAAGGCGGTTAAGAGCGCTGAGCAAGTGAGATTTGTAGGATGTGCAAACACCGGGTGACTAGAGCTGTGTTTACCGTGGGGTTTTACAAGAACGATCGGCCCTCTAAGTTAGGGGTAGTAGCGTTTCCGGCCGCAGCGCCTTCCCGCCCCTGGCGTCTAGGCAGCCCGCGTTGCCCCTGGGACCTTCTTTTGAATTGGCGTCGACGTGCGGGGAAGTTGCTGCCAGTGTTTGCTTCGCAGACCAATCACTTACTTGCTGATCAGGAAAAAAGGAGCGGGGAGAGGGGAAGACGAAGAAGTTGAAAGGGAGGGAAACTTAATTTATACGCGGTAACAAGAGGGAGAAAACCACCCGGCGATACTAATGGAATACAAAGAAAAAATACTGTTGGCTTCCTCTTCTTGATTTATCCCCCTTCCCTTCGCCCTCTGCCCTTGCACCCTTTCCGTGAAGCCAGCTCTCTCCACCACTTCCTTTGTAAATAAAAGTACATTTTTCTTAATTTTCTCGCTTGCGAAGTTTAATATAATTTTCGAAAGCGGTCTTTGTTACCGGAGTGTTTTTGTGGCCCCTTGTTAGTGGTGCATTCGTTAAAAAGAATAATAATAATAATAATAATAATAATAATAATACAACGCTTTGTAATTCTAAGGTTCAGCTCGAAATATTTGAAATATTATCCTTTTCTCGTGTCAGACCTCTCCCTTATTCCAGGACTGACAACTGGAAATTTGTTCATTTCCTCTCATCCGTGGGACCTCGTAACTCTTCTGCTAAAGCACAATGGCAAAACTTGCCCTTTTTTGTTTTGTTTATCCAAGACTTGATGGTTATGCAGGTAGCCTTTGTGCTGTTGACCAGTTGTCATCAATGCGTTGGAACATGGGAAACATTATTAATTATACTGTTTCTCGCTCTTAATGATTAATTTTTATTTTTAAAAATGTGGACATTAGTTTTTCTTCTTTCTCTTCAACATGTGTTGTAGAAGGAGCGTTTGATCCTCTTTCAAAGTCTTTCAATACCTTTAAGTATTTTAAAATGTAGGTTTCGTGCAATCTTGTTTATATTCTAAGCATTACTGTAGCACGTAATGGCTGTATGTTCTTCTGACGTGTGATAATTTTGCGCACTGATTATGTGATTTGGCAGTGTGAGATGGTAGATAAGTTGAAGAAGTAATGACAACGCTGAAGGTTGTAGAGTATATTACATCAGCCTTCTTTGACTGGAGCGCCAAGTAAAATTGTCTTGGGTGTCCCAAATCTGAGGTCTTCAAAAGTTGGCTTTTGAAATACCACGCTTACGACGAGGTAGGTATGACACTGATTGTCAGAATACTGTTTTAGCCCCTTTATAAAGGTTTCTTTGTTTTCTTTACCAAATTTGTAAAATATCCTTATCTCATATCTTGTAAATATTCCTTTGTCGTTTGCTAGCAAAGCTAAGTTAATTTCATGGCATGTAGGTTATTGATAAACAAAGATATTTTTACGATAAAGAAGTTCAACTACCTGTAAGAAGTTATATGTCAATTTATTGTTCATCGACAGATGCTCCAATGAGTAACCATTTGTACATCTGACAACGTAGCGCAGAAGTCGGTTAGTGTTTTCGTACATGATTGCTACTGGATCAGAATCCTTAAGGAATAATTTATAGGAATATGGCTAGGGACTAGTAAATTTCACTAACTTAATTACTTGAAACCTAGATTCCGCCATCGTACATAATCTCCAACCTCCGTTACCTTCCCCTTAGATGTTGTCTATGTGAGTATCATGTTCCTTGTTTGTAGATAACTCAGAGTTACGCAGAACTAGTCTTATAAACTGTGGTCGATCGTAAACTTAGAAGAAATTTGTGTGTTTGTGTTTAGAGAGAGAGAGAGAGAGAGAGAGGGAGAGAGAGTGTGTGTTGAAGAAAATATATTGTGTTATCTGGCATGTTAACAATATCATAACATTGTTTAAAGTTTTAAAAACATACCGTGCTTTTGTTCCACATTAAGACTGTTAATACAGAGATCTGAAAAATGTAAATTTTTCGACATTTTTCGCAGTTGTTGGAGGGGAAAAAAGAACGAACCCTCTTTCACCACTCGGTTTTAACTATCGCCACCCTTCTAACATTGCCAATTATTTTCCAACAGCTTCCACCTGTACATGCACATGAGTTCGAAATTCAACAGCTACTCAAACTGACTTACGACATTTTCGTTTCTCTTATCATTAGCGACCCGGAAATTTCGCGGTTCCAACGACCATCCGGCTGGACTCCACAGTCCTGTGAACACTCAGCTACTTGTACATTGACTGCAGCTCCAGTGAGTGACCAGTTGTACATGTGACAAGGTAGCGCGGGAGTCTGTGAGTGTTCTCATGCAATCTGCTATTGGTTCACAGTCCTCAAGGACGAGTTTCGTCAACAGACCTCCAATCATGAAAATAATTAACGTGTACAAAGGTTTGAAATAGAACGCCTACTCGCATGAATTAGTGAAATTTCCGTCTCTCTTCTTATCATAGTATGGAGGCCACAGCGGTGTAGTGGTCGGGCTACTCACTTCCTGTCTCCTACGTGAGCCTGATTGGTTTACCGGTGGTGTCCATCCCGATTTTAGCACGCAAGAAACATGGACGACATAGCTGTTGACTGGTAGATTTGCTCTGGTTACACCCATTTCCACCAACATTCTGTTCCATTTCAGCGGATCGCTAAAGGCAACACGGGGGCCGCGGTGGCCGAATGGTCAGACCATTCGCCTCCCACCAAGGCGATCCGGGTTCAATTCCCCGCGGGGTCGGTCCCCGAATTTTTGCATGTGGGAATCGTGCCAGACGATGCCATTGGTCTGCGGGTTTTCTCGAGGATCTCCCGTTTCTCCCGCCCCTTCATTCCGGCGCTGCTCCATACTCACCTCATGCCACCCTTCACCAGCGCTAAAGACCTCGTTGTTGAGCGCTGATCAAAATCTCTCACTCACTAATAAAGGCAACACAATGTATGCATCACACCTTACTCTCGCCTCTAGGTTCAAGTTACGTATTGGTGAGCTGTATTCTGGCCGATAGATAAGGACCTCTTATTTTCGCGAAAGGAATTAATCAACAACTTGTTTCTTATGTGCATACGTACAGCTCTACTTCTAGGTTATTGGCAGCGTGTTGTTGTGCAGAGACGTCTTTCAATTGACAGCCCCAATTAGATCAAAGTTATTGCGGCACCACACGTCTCTGATTTGCGGGTAGAACCCTAAGACGTTTGAGAGTTAAACATCTAATCAGTAAGCATGAAGCAGGGCTGCAGATGTGTACGTAACGCACTGAAACAAGTTGTAAAATTATTTTCGCGAAATTCAAATGTCCCAACCGTTAGATCACTTCTATATGTAATTCAGTGATGATAGTATTACTTTGTTACTTAATATTACAGATAAATATGTATTGAACAGGCAATGTAAAAATTTTTATTCTGCACCCAGATTTTCATACCTCAAAAAAATATCACAAAAATATTCGCCATTTTAGGCTGCAATAACGTTTGCTCTAAACATCAGCGGAGAACATGAAGTGGATATGTAACATTGACTACTATTGCTTACATGTATCACTCAAATATGTAGTTTTCGAATAAACTTGCATCGCAACTGGTAGACGACCTGAGTAGGCTGCACCTTACTCACTCTCGTAGTGCGAAATTAATAAAAGTAAATAGTATATAGAGGACCTCGTATACTACAGGCACGAGGTAAATTCTTGTTAGTTGCAAGTCTCTCTCTCGTAAGAATCTGTCTCGGTTCCAGAAAGTTGCGCAGCAGAGTTGCGCAGTTACTTTGGCCGGCGGGGGTTGATGAGGTAGAGTTGAGATAAGAGACAACCTTGGTGCTGCCACTCGAGCACTTCCGCCTCGTAAGACCTGTAGAGGGGCTGCGTAAATTAACGAAGACGTCGTTAATTATGTCTAATAAGGGCGCGATGAAGTCCTCCACCCGTCCCTTGTGATCGCATATCGGCAGCCTGGAGGTGTATCACCCGGGCAAGATGGGCACACGAGCCCTTACGTTTCGTCGTACTTGCTACTTCTGACGCTATTAGCTAGCTTCTCAGTCAAACTGCTGAGAAAACAAATGGAGCTATATCCAGAAATATTTATGAGATTCGATGACGAAGTGAAGAGAGTTTGTAAATCGTTTCAATAGCTGTCACTAGCAAGACTTCGCCCGTGAAATTTATAAATATACATGTGTCTCTGTAAATAACTATTCTGGTAATATGTATTTTTAGGGAAGGTAAACATACTATTATCTATAGATGCCATGTTTGACTTTGGTCTTATTGTATGTCAAGGAAATAGTATGAAACATTGTAAAAACTACATTTTTATGTCTTCGGTGCTTAGTGTCCTTAAAGGCAAAGTAGAAAAAGGAATCCTGGCTTCTGTAGTTCTAGATCTGATTCGTGTGCTTTGGACTACAACGAGCACAATCGGGACCTGGAAATGCATCGGCTGCAAGGCCGACTTTTGCTCGCTTGCTACACATTTACTTCATCGCATTTGAACACTAGGCTTTTGACTGGCGATTTATTTCCCTTGAAAAAAACTATGTGGATCAAGTGCTGGTGAGGTTTGATATGCTAGAATGGAGCAGCGGTGGAATGGAAGGGTTGGGGAAACAAGAATACCTACGGAAAAACACCTGCTGATGGCATCGTCCGCCACATTTTCCACAGCCTAGTGGGAAATCGAGCCCGGATCGTCGTGAATGCGGGCGAGCGTTAAAATTAAGACTGTTCTCGAGTAAAAAAAGGTTTTCAGGAAATGTACCGTTTTAACATTACACGCATACATATTCATAGAAATTTGTGTGAAGTAAGCTTTAGTGTTCTGTGTAAACTTTTAAACTCATCTGAAGGATTAAGTTTCAACTGACTAAAAACGACAACTTGCTTCCTACCAGAACTCCATCGATATACGAACGTTCCGTTTTCGCCATTAAGAATCCCGCCTAACTAATTGTTGATCCGCGTTGTAGTACGGCCATTTTTTTTTTTGCAAACTGCGTGAATTATTCACAAATCACGTATTTACGAATAGAAAATGTGTTTTAGGTATTTGTTTAGTATTTTCAAAACTTTAGAACACTATTTACGAGTTCTCCAACATAAAATTAAAAAAAAAATGTCTTTAAACGTATGTTTTATATAAAGAAAGATAACTTCGCTGCAGATATTCTAACAATAAAATCGCTTGGTCGGGGCTTTAAATCATATTGTTCAGTCAGAGCGGCGAAACCACTGTGCACCTGTTCTGTGCATTTGAAGTAAGAACAGTTACCAGGTGCGCGCATCAGTGTCACCCTTATCGCTCCTTCGCTTCAGGCTTTCAGAATGCAATACATCTCCTCGTAGGTGCGATCGATGTGCCTTTCAGCATTAGTTTTGCCTTTGCCTTTGTGTGCACAGACTTGCAACAACAATATTTATCATACTGTAAAGTATGCTACCTTTAGTTCGACCGCTTAGCTCAATGATTAGCGCTGTTATCCCCTGGAGCGAGGGTCCCGGGTTCGATTCCCGATCGGGGAGGTGACATTTTATTTCTACATTCTCGAGTTCAGGACTAGGTGTTTATGTTCGTCTTGGCTGATTACAAAAAGTCATTGTACAGTTACAATATATAACAAACAAAATAAAAATTACTCAGGGTCACTTGAGGAACTGCCAACTTAAAGGGAGAGGGTGAATGTTTGGTGCAGTGGCGAGGCGATAGCCTGGCCATTATACCTAATATTTATATAATAAAATGTTTAGAGCTCCTGGTTGATGGGCCAAGGGTCTTGTGTTTGATTAACGGTTGGGGAGGTGCTGTTTAGTGTTCGCTCCTCAGGTTCGGTAGTGGTTGTTGTATTTGTATCGTTACAGAAGACAATGGCGAATCACCGTAGACTCATCCTCGTATAAATAGCCCCAGGTGTCCCTCCTGCGGCTGTAAACTTACAAAAAATAAATGGAAAACGGCGTAAATTAAAAAATAATTTTGTTAGAAAATTATTCTTATAGACAGGTTGGTTGGAAAAAGTAAAAAAAAAATTGTATTTAATGAATATATAATTATGAATCGTACTTTTTGCAAACAGCAGTAAAGTACTATGCTTCTTAGTTTCGAAGGTCACATTTTTCATAGTTGTGTTATACAGATGGCCGTAAACAGGATCACAGGAAACGTTTTCTTGTTGTGAACCACATATTATTACAATCACGCCCAGAGGTATTCTTCTCGGCAGAGAACTGTTAAGATCATGGCTTTCCTAACTGAGGAATATTTTATGCGTGCACTTAATGAAGAAGATATACGATGTTTGTGTAAAAATGCCTGTTGTATGTAACTTTAATTTAAGGGGTGCCAGTACCTACCATCTTGCATGTGAAGAAAATTATTTGATATCTTCGCTACATATGTAAGGTAACACGGAGGAAGATGGCCAGTCATGCAGATTTCTTGCATTTCGTGAAGTATTATTCAAACTTAAAAAAAAGTATAGCATATTACTCACTCGCACAGATGACCGACAGAAATAGTATAGTACGGTTGTATTTTTAGCATATTAAATGAACACTATTGCTTTATAATTCCCTGAAGTGTTTCATCTTCACCTGATTTAGGGGCCTACTATATATATATATATAGGATACTTCATAAAATGTACGAATCTATGTTATGTGCCTGTCCGGTGCTGTAAAATAGAATAAATAAATAAATAAATAAATAAATATATATATATATATATATATATATATATATATATATATATATATATATATATATATATATATATATTCTATTTTACAGCACCGGATAGGCACATAACATAGATTCGTACATTTTATGAAGTAGTTATATCTTAACTACTGCTGCCAGTAGCATTTCAAGCCATTCGCAGGGAAAACATTTTCTTACTCCCTGAGGAAGTTTACGTGCAAAAATATTGTCTCAGAAGTCAACATTTACTTCGGGTCGTGTGATAAAGTTCCTTAAAATATTTTTGAATAAAAGTTAATTTGCGAAATGAATAACGGGAAAGTTGCAGAGACTAATTCCCTGTAACAGTGCAGTGGTGGCAATATGCTATTCATGTGCCCATGTTGAAGGTGTGTGCTATGAAATGTAACAGGTGGCTCTCTACGCTGTTCTCTGTTAATATTAAGTGTTTATTAACGCATCCCCCTTCACGCACGACTCTCAAGTGCTGTTAAGGGAGCGACCTTCGTCTGAAGCAGCCTTGATGCAGTTACAAACCACAGTCTTGGAATATGACTGAACAACGCGGTAAACAAATTCTGAGGGTTTGTCAGTGTCTCGTACACTTTGCCGGTAAAATTTTGTTGGCGCAAAAGGCTTCAGTGTGAATGGATGCTTCGTATTCGCCCTTTTAAGGAGGGGGGAGGGATTTTACCAAAAATTTCAATTACTGTAGTAATTTTTTATATTTGTGCGAAATAGGTTAGTTTAGGTTAGGTTATGTTTGGTTACTTTAGATTCTAATCTAACTTTTATTTACTTAGACTATTTCTAACGTCTCTAGAAACATTTAAAATTAATAAACTATACTTAGAGACCTGAAAAATTTGCGTTTTCTTTTAGGCGCAGGCTATAATTCCAGCGACTATATTGTTATGTATCGCGTTCAATTTTGGCCGTTGACTTACTCGACACTTCCTGGAAGTAACCAAGCCAATAATAAAACTGTAACTGAATACAAGCCCATTTGACTGTCGGCGAGCAGCTAATAAATACCTGCACGATTTCACATATATTCTTTGAGGCTAGCCTACAGGTGAGTGAATCCGCGAATTTTTCCGGCCTCTAACTATACTACCTCTAGATTCAATAGTTAGGCCGGTACAGATGAGTAGTGATTCTTGATAATTACCGTCACATCATATTTAGAGATTATGTTTTGTCGCGGGAAAACTTGACTGCTTGCTGGATCTCAACGTGCGTTTAGCTTATTAGATCATTACTGGCTTTCGCTTGTACTTGGAGCTGTGAACCTATTTGACTGAGCTGATAAGAATCCCGCTATTGTAGTATTTGATGCCTGTTATTGGTCTGCAGATAACTACGTTGTGTCAGACGTACATCAGCCAATCACACGTCACAAGAAACTACAGTATTTTCAAGGGTATGTTGTTACAGCATATTGTCGCGATATACCATCATTTCTAGTCATGTTAAGTGGGACTTAATTATCTGTACCATCTACATTTGAGTCACCACTCACCATTGAGTTTTTTATTCGTGTCTGTTCTGCCCACACTGAAACAGGATCTTACAGGCATTTTTGGTACGCTGAAGACTGTGAGCGAATATGTATGTACGTACTTTCATTCTTAAAAAACTCTTAAATGCCTACTTGTGTTTCTTATCAATGTAGAGAAGGAATTTTGTTCGATAGTGTTATCGTAGAGTGACTGAGCCACACCTACAACATAATTTAACATGTAAGTCTATACCCGTCAGGACTTCGTGATAGGATGCGTCCTTAATAATTCATAAGGGGCTAAGTGCCAAAAGGTAAGTTTCTAGATAATGACGAAAACAGTATATTGCGACAATCAAACGAACAAGGAATTATCCAAATGGATTCACATATTTTTAACAATAGGAAAGTAGTAGCAATCGCACAGTAATTATTACAAAACATTTATGAACATCAATATATATGTATATATATATATATATATATATATATATTTTTTTTTTTTCAATAAATTATGCGTTGATGTTACTCCAACCATCTAATTGTGCTGTTGTACGGCGCGCACGACTATCACTAGGAGATAGCACTTTAGACATGTCTTCGACCTAATGTTTTGGCGCCTTTCTATGTACCTAACTCATTTTTGTCGAAAATGGTACTTAGTCCCTTTTGAATGTTAAGTCTTCAATTGTGCCGGCATATAGCTCAGTAAATTAAGAATATATATATATATATTTTTTTTTTTTGCGAAAACAGGTTTTAGACCTACTTGTTAATCGCGTCTTGTTTCCCTGTAATGTTTGTCTGATCCAACTATTTTCAGTCCCGGACAAGCATATGACTGTTTAGAAGATACTGAAATAATACTCTCGAATGTACAAAATTTCAACATTAAGAATTCATTTTTAGTGTGTTACTTTAATCTACTCTTTCATATTAGCGTGTCAATGAAGCCGTAAATTATTTCAACATGAATTTTCCGGTTAAATATTGCTAGCGATGACGGTTTATCGTGGGAAAACTTGACTGTTTGCTGGATTTCAACGTACTTTTTATTGGCTTGCAGACAGGTACGGAGTGTCTGACGTGTATCATCCAATCATACGTGTTGCGAGGGACTACAGTGTTTTTAAGGGTGTGTTGTCACAACAAATTTTCGCGATATACCATCTTCTCTAGATATTGGTTACATAAAATAGGAATATGCATGAGCCATGGTGAGTGAAGAGATTTTGGTCAGCACTTAACATCGAGGTCTTTTTTTGCT
>PNEQ01017505.1:0-21510 GCA_003012365.1 Medauroidea extradentata | reverse complement strand
CCTCGGCCGCCGCGGCCTATGGGCCATGGTAATTGTTAGTTGTTTAGCAAAGTAAGTTAGTTGTCGCTAATAGCTTCACGGGTCACCACTTGGACCAAGCTCGGACATCTGACTACGTTAGTAGATTTGTAGGGTGCTCTTATCGCGTGTCTCATAGAAAATTACTGACCACACCCTAAATCAATCAGCGTGTCATCCGGAAGCAAGCAGACGAGGTTTGGCGGATCTTCGCCGATCTTGCCCACGTTGACGTAAGAGGAGGGGGTGATATGTCCCCCTCCCACCACGTGTTGTCCCCTTGGGGGTACGCCGCGCCATTAAACCCCGCCCCTACGAGCGGGCTTTATCTGCAGCCCGCACTTGTTTCCCCCTACTGGCCCGCGTTGCGGGGGTGAATCTCCCCCTCCCCTTCCAAACCCTCTGGCCCTACACCAAAGTCTGCATCCAACCCTCCCTCCCGATCTATGTACGTGGTTTCGCATACCATTAGCCATTGAGTTAAGGATACCCCCCAAGGGGATGTCTCCATGCTAAGTTTTCCTTGTCAGGTAGCAATGCGGTAGGCCGGAGACTGGCGCTTACGTTTTTGTTTTTATAATAGCATTATTTTTCTTGGTTAGTTGCAACGAGTCAATTAAAAAAAACTTATTTCGTCAATACCTATCCGATATTTATTTTCTTTTAAATACGTTAACTTTGCGTACGAATTTAATACCTTTTGTGTCGGAAAAATCGTCCTCTCATAGTATTCATTGACGTAGATAAACACGAAAATCGGCAAACAAAAAATGAAAGAAAATATGCCGAACTTTCAACACTTAAATAACTTAAATAGCTGTAGATTAAAGTAGAAGACTATGCCACTCTAAATTTTCGGTGCAGTTGACCATAAAATACCAAGGCTAATTCAATAATTCTGTTGCTTACGGACATTTTCCACGCCTTTTATTCGTTGGGATTGAGTATATCCTCCGTGTCGTACAACTGCAGTACATTTTGATCGTTCAGAGAGATGTAGTTAGGGGTTTTATGATATGTCACCCACAGTACAGGACGAGCTCTTACTGTACGTTCAGAGAAATCAGCATTCCTTGTTGAATTTAGAACAAAAATGTCCTACACAAACGTAACTGTGACTGTCCTCAGAACTGTCAAAATTTAAAGATTATGTGAAACGGAACCACTGAAAAAACATAAATAAATAAAAATGTGCTGCCAGCATAAAATGTTTTGTCGCTATGGACCTCGCCAAACTTTCTTTTGTGGTGAAAACATAAATCATTTGCTGTCCCCCAGTAAACTTTTACATTGACTACAGTACTAAAATAATAATTGGTGAGGTACTTATCGACAAAAAACGATTTGTGTCCATCGCAAAACTGTTTTTTTTTATGTATACCTAATATAGAAGCCTATTTCTGAACCCTATCGCGTCTTTCAGACGGTGATCATAGGAGTATACAAGTAGGGAACTGTATTTCAATATAAAAATGCACAATAATTTTGGAATTCCGTAAATTGTTATCCAGAAATATTCGTTATGTTATTTATGTTTTGTTTTCTTAATTCGTGCATACTAGTCCAACAAAATTTATTTCAATGTAAATACCTTTAACTCGGCGAAAGTAACGTTTATAAACATAATGATGTAGGTTAGGGTACTGTATTGTAAATTGCTTTGAAAGAATATAAAAAATTGCGTTGCCATATACGAAAAATAATATTTCCTCAAATCAGATAAAACGGGCAGTATTTCTGTAAACTCAACTAATGGGAAGCATTTCCCATTTCCGCGAAGTTACATTTCAGCATATTTCCGTAAATTTTGACACGTCTTCGATTTTATTGTCTGTGTAAACCGTGTTCTATAATAATTACTGTTCTATCAGCTGAAAATAGTTTTGTCGTCTAGGTTAAATAATGTAAGTGCTTCAATTTACTTTTTACACTGAGAATTTGCACGAAGCTTTGTTCATCCTCCATAGCTGTATTACTGTCAGGCCCCACCGAACAGAAAAATAAATGCTACAATGAAATAATAACGAATCGAAATAATGAATCTATGCTTGCATGTCATTAACAAATACTTTCGCTTATAAGTTGAAAAGTTAAATGTAATAACGAAAACTATATAATAAACATAAGACTAGAAATTAATGTTTTACTTTTCGGGTAGGGAGTCAACTTCAGGCGTCTTAGACCGAAAATATGGTTCTCGTCGTTTAGCTTGTACAGTAGAAAAATTTTGTAGGACTGATTAAAAAAAGTGGAAACTAGTTTCCAAGTTTGCAAAAAATAATGTTAACTTTACAGAAAATGCTTGGAAATATACAAGTATGTATTTAAGTTTACAAATTTTTTTGTATATTTATAAATAATTGTTGTATATTTACAACTAAATTCTTGTAGAAATTACAATTGTTTGAAGAGAGAAAAGAAAATATTTGGCAACCAGTTTCCAAGAAATTTTTTTTTTAGTACAAACATTTTGTAAAACGTGACAGGACTTCGAAGGTTATTCGGTTTCACATTGAACAATCTACTCATAGAAATGTATCCCTCTAGTTCCCTCAGATATTTGAAAAATTTAGACCACTTTAATGACCTGCGATATTCTCCTTGAAGTTCCTGGACTGATAAAAGTTTTGAAATTAGGTTATAAGATCTATATTATAAAAGTACGTTTTTTGCAGCGTGCGAGTAAGAACTCTTTTATTATATTCTCCCTGATTGCTTATGTAAGGGTGCATGCCAAATTTGGTTAGTATCTGATAATTTTTAATGTTAGTGCAGTTAGTTTTATGTATCTATAAGAGTTGCGATTATCTCACGATAAGAATTCTTGTTTCGGACAGTTTTGCTGTAATTTATGTCAACGACGTATTTGTTGGGAAAATAATTGTTTATTTACGTAGTATGCATTTTAAAGTCAGCCATGTGTCTGCTCATAAATCACCCGTGACAGACGGAAACACTGCTAGTCTCATGGAAACATCTGTATTCAGGAACACCTGCCGAAAAAACTAGGTTCTTTACGTGTGAAGAGGGTCTGCTGTGGTTTAGCGGTCAGTCAGACCTCTCACCTAGGCGATCTGGGTTCGATCCCTGGCGGGGTCTGTTCACGGATTTTCGCATGTGGGAATCGTGCCGGATGATGCCGCTGGTCGACGGGTTTTCCCGAGGATCTCCTGTTTCCCCCGCCCCTTCATTCCAGCGCTACTCCATATTCGCATCAAGTCACTCCACACCAGAGCGGCTCTGAATTGATTTTTCTAATTGACCTGTCGCTTTGAACCTACCTTTCCGTCACTTTTAGAAGTGTATTTTCTTATACGTTAACATAATGGGAACATGTGGAATAGTTCCGTAAAAAACGTATTTACGAACAAACTGTAACGTTTTTTAAGCGCGTAGTAGGCGGCAGCCTTAATAAACCTATCGTGATAAATCACGTTTGGAAGTCTCTATACGCGTAATTCACTAGGTCACCAATAGAGAGCAAGTACTTGTAGTTTGAGCAATAAGTGACCAGTATATGACATACAGGTCACACTCAAAGTGTTTTTAACATATTTCTGGTACTGAAGTTCTAAAGTAAGGTAGATTCTTCAGGTACTGAGTTCCTACACAGTAAAATTTAACTTGTAAATCCGTATTCTTGCTGATAGGCTTTGTGGTAGGTAGCGCCTTCATGAATGGAGTTTTATGTAGTGGGAAATGCAGTTTTCTCCTCTTTCCCAATCTCATTATAGATTTCTTTTCGCTCAGCTACACGCTCGCACGGGGTCGGTGTCGCCTGCTGTTGCCTGTCTGCGCGTCTCCCCAAGTCTTGCAGATTACGTCCCTGGCTTGAGACTTCCTATTCCGCGGATGGCATCAAAGCCGGCGCGGAGCCGCGTGAAAGGAATCTTTGAAGTCTTTTAGTATGGGTCCTCGCCACTCCTCAGAAATGTTGCCAACTTTCCGCTTCTAATGACGCAGCTTGCCGAGAAAAAAAAATCCCTTCATCGAGGATTCCCGCTCCTCTCGCCAAAACCTCCCCCAATTTTATTTTTCGTCTCCTTTTCTCCGGTCGTGATTACTTTTCTACACTTTTTTTATTTCTCTCGATAATGACTTTTTTTCATAAAGAAGACGGCGGAGGCAAAACGTTTGTTTAAATGAAACGGATTCCGCATCGGCACAGACGTGTAAAAGAAAACAGGGCGGGCCTCATTTTGCCGAGGGAGCGGATAGAGCGCTAGCCCTCCATTCGGGCCGCTACAAAAGAGATTATCAGCAGTTTACGCTCCAGAGGATAACAATAGCCAGCCTAGGGCCTGTGCTATCTCTAACAGTATTACTTTTTCTTCCCCCACGTTGTGTGCGGGGAGATGTCTCGTCCTCAGAAGTTCGCCAAGTTTCATTCATTTAAAATAAGTTATAGTGGTGATATGTTTATGGAGTTTTTTTGCTTTTTCTTTGGAGTTCGTTTTGTCGCTGTTTCTATAGTTTATGCAATTGTGAATACCTTTAAATTATTTGTATTATTATTGTTAGACTCTCAGATATTCGTATTTGTCACTGCCGTGCCTGTAGAAATAGTTTAGAAAGGCTTTACTTTGCGGACAATATTATAATAATAACGTTTACTAACGTCCCTAAATTTTGTCAAAATAAATATCATTGTTACACATATTTCGTGTTTATGTGAAAGTTAATATGGAATACTGTGCCAAATTTTATTTATTTAAAAAATTCATTTTTTTTTCGAAACGGGAGAAAAATTATGTTCAAACCCCCAGTCTATCATTAAGGTATACTCGCGGTATTTTTTATTTTACCGAAAATAAAGTTCTAGTAAGTTGGATTTCATACTTCAAGTAGGCATCTATGTTTACGTATTACATAGCATATAAGCCGAGCGTAGTTATCTGTATAACAGAAGGACTTTATATAAGCGGTTTGAAGATGATGTTCTTGTGTTCACACGCAATTCTTGATTCATAGCAACGTAGCTTTGTTCTAATAACTAATATTTTGGACTGGAATAATCTCACATGTAACCCATGCCCTACGTAGTCCACTCAGCTGGTGCAGTGGTTATCGATGCGTAGCACAGCTAGCGATAAATTTGTCAGATTTTTATAAAATTATTTTCACCCAGCTGTACTTTATTCTTGTCTGCTTTACAGCTGTGCACTAATTTTGTGATTTGACTGTAAGAAGTAGACAAATTGTAAGGATAATTTGGAGACTGTAAATAATTACCTCGGGCTTGTGTAAGACTTGAGTGACAAATATTGTTCAGATAACACAAACATAAAATCCTCCTACAATAGTTGTTATAGTTCAATGTTTATCCATAGGAACCACATGACACTGATTATCATTATATAGTTAAGTTAATTTAAATGTTATTTTGTTTACATAACAGAAAAACAATAATCACGCTATGGTGATTACGCAGAAACTACTGTGCCAAGAAGGTGAATGATTTTTAGAAACTTACTGTCAGCGGATTAAACACAGCTGTACTGTATCGTTAAGTTGTAAATAAAGAGATTTTTTTTTCGATTTCCTTGAAAGAAGAAATACCTAAACATTTGTTGGGAAGGATATGGTGATGTATTCTTACATTTTAAATACAATTCGGAGGCAGCAATTTTTATTCCTGACGTTTCTGAGGCCTTGCCACCCACTTACGATACAGAGGGTTAGAATTCCAAACGTAACTTGAATGTTTGTGTCATTTTATGTGTTATTGTGTGTATTTAATATGTTACTAAGGGCGTTCAAGTGGTGAAAAATATTTTATATATTTTCAGTATATTTAATATTTTTATGATAACCTATTTTAATGTGTGATGGTATGAAATGCGTACAAAGAAGGAGCAACATTATGTAAAAAAAATATTGGATATTTACAAGAATAATAAATTTTTGAAATATGCATGGTAAATTTCAAATTGCGCTGTCTGCATCTTGTAATAAATGTTAAAGACAAGTTCCACGACAATTTATCAACAGGTTTGAATGTAATTATTTTTTAATTTCATGGTAAATTTCAAGTAAAATTAGCCCAAGAATAAACTCTGATTGAAGGTGGATGGATTGTCCAATTCCGGAGAAATGTCTTCATTGAGTTGCTCTGACATGAAGAAACACTAGAGCCAAAATGTACTATTCTGACTACTAAATTGTTAGGAATTTTCGTTGCACAACACTGAACGTAGTAATGTTCGTTAATGTGTTTGAAAAGCATGCAATTGTTTCCTGCAGGTTATCACATTTCCTTTTATTTGTAGTCTTAAAAGCATGAAAAACCTAGAAACTGATAATTAAATATTTGACACTAGAAAAGTGTAACGAAACATACTTTCCTAAGTTGCTAATTTGGCGGCATAAAACGATGCTGAATATAATGAGAACTTCTTTTGTAATAAATTCTGCGGACTTAATGCATAATTTATGTAAGAAAGATCAGTATGCATATTTATATGAAATGTGATATTTCTGCTGTGTAATAAACTAAATGTAACCCGCATTAATCCCATATAAATCAAGGCTAATTTTACGTTAGCTATAGCAATACGGGTAAAACACATGTCAACATAATCTTTGCAATTTATCAAATACACAGCCGTTCTTATTTTCGCTGCATTCTGCAAAATCAAGTATAACAAACGGTTATATTATCTACGTGATGGGAAAAATAGTTTTGTAAAATTTGTAGCAACCATTCTTTATACTTGACTTCGGCAAACGCAGCGAAAATAAAAAAAGACTCTGTCTCGTATAAAACGCGAAGATTACGTTGATATGTGTAATACTCCTATTGCTATAGCTAGAGCCACGATTTTATGGCGAAAAGATTTTTGCACCATTTGGTTTCGATGCGTCATGTGCACACCTGCAGCCCTGCTACATCGTCTGTGATTGGATGATTTTACTCACACTTGCCTTGGCAAATTACTGATGTACGGAGTCATAAAGATCTTATTCTGATTGGTACAGTCAAATGACAGACGTGTCTGAACAAAGACACGCTGCCAATAACCTTGAAACAGAACTGCCGATGTGCACGAGAGACACTGAAACAAAGTGGGGCAAAAATCTTTTCGCGACAAAATCGTGGCCCTAGCTATAGCGGACGTAAAATTATCCATGGGTATAATGCGGGTTGCGTACATGCGCCTGAAACTCTGGCATGGTATCTAACATGTTTTTTTTTTGTGCGGTATATAAAGTTTCCTATCGTATTTTTACTGTGGCAGGCAAAATTTGAAATTTGTGACCTCTTTTCTGTCTGGCGTTAGGTTATTCTTAGTTGTCTAGTCCACCGTTACTGTGTGTAGTAAAGATATCAGGGAACGTTAAGATGTGATGAGAATCCTGCGATCTGTAGACTTGGAGCGTCGAACGCACATCGCAGAGATGGGCTTCGAAAATGTTGGCTCGTAAGAAGTTTAGCATCGTGCCGCCAGAGTTCCATCACCGCTGGCTTTATATTCCATCATAACCTGTAATCATCCCGGGCCGAACCCTCTTCGCCCCTTCCCCACTGGGTCTCCTCCTCCTCTCCGAGATAAAAAAAAAAGAACAATAAAAATGCAGCTGTTGTTTTACTCGTGGGACAATGGAATGAAGTTAGTAGCCATTACAGGAGCGAGCCGTGCGTGAAGATGTGGTTGGGGCTTTTGCTGCTGTCTATCTCACTACGGCTGCAGCTTGTGCCTCGTAATATTTAGACATAAAGAATCCAAGTGTAGCCAGGCTCGTTACTTCTGGTCATTAAAATGTAATCTTATTTTGCCACGTACAGTGTTTTACTTGTTACAGCAGATTTAACTACGAAAGCTGTTTTTAGGTTATTCAGAACCACGTTAATTTATGAATTTGTGTACCCATAATTTGACGGTGTTCTGTATCAATAAACTATGCTCCAGTTGTAAGATACCAATATAACATGTTAAATGTTTTCAGATTTGAAGTAGCCTTTCAAAAAAGTTTTAGTCCTTCCTCTATAATAAATATTTATAACAACAGGATACAGGATTAATTTTTTTTTTCTAGAACTGATTCACTGCTGATGAATTTTTTTTATTAATATGTAGCAATTGACACATAGAAACTTCTTATTAATCTATTAACTGTTATTAGATCTGCAACGACAGTAAATGAAGATTTATGAAGTCTAAATTTCTATCAATTATGTATTCAATTCTGCAGTAAGGTTAAGTTACATAAATTTCCCCAGAATAAAAAATAAAATACAAAATACAATATTTCAAGATGGTGACCATGCCTCACTCTGAAGATGTGTCTTTGTTGACGTAGTTATTAAAGACATTAAAATACAAGGTTGCTTAGTTAATATTGTCTAAAATTGACATGGGCCATTTGTCACCTTCTCAGACATGTACACAACTGTACACAAGGGGTGCGAAATGGCTGAATTTATTATAAGCTAAACTGAGATTACTATCGAACCGCATTTCACCAACGGTTTTCACTAGTGTTAAGTGTAATTAATAATCAAAGATAAACTTTAAACCTCCATATTTGGCAGTTGACTTCTTTAATAGACAACGGTAGTATAGCATCGTGACAGCATAAATGTGTTAACTGAAATGCTTTGTTATTTTGAAAACTTCTGAAATTTACATTCATGCGTTTAACAAATATATATTCTTTATTTTCACGCAATAAAATAAGATAAAGAATACAATCAACAATAAAAAATAAATAACGTATTAACATATAATATACTCGTACTATAACAACATTACGTAAATATATATAATTACATTTCAATGTTTTAAAATTTCAATTAATCGACAAATCATTAAAATGTATTCTGTACCAAAGTAAATAAAACCAATTTCACAGCCGCTTTGTCTTGTGAATAAAGTTTTGTAGGTAGCAATAAGTTCTACATGACAACAGTGAACTACGAAAATCATCTGGTGAAACACAAACGACTGGGTTTTAAATTCAGGTTAACTTACTTGACTTTAATTGCACCAAGTTTAACACTTAATTTTGGTGAGCAAGGAAACAGGCAGCTCCTTACATGCATTTCACCGAGGAGGCTGTAAAGGCTGAACTAATTGAGATATTTTAATTTTTGAAGGACATTTTATTCATTACTAGAATCTAAGCCAAACGTTTTTTTTTTTTTCGTTAGCATATTTAAGAAATGCAACCAGTCTCAGTAATAGTGAGAAACCAAATTTCTGTAGTCTGGTTCCTAACAAAAATTGATTGAACTAGGCGAGTTATGGCGTCTGGTTTCGATCATTCTGATAACTGATGCTGATGGATAATGTCTTTAATGTCCTTTCAAAACACTTATGTGGGTACGATGAGCCTTGGTGAAGTTGACACATAAGTAACTGCTGTATCTGTAAAATGTTATTATAAGAAAATAACGTAAAAAATAGTGCCGCTGTTTTACGTAACAAAATGATTATACAATATGAAATAATTATTCCTAGCATATAATTTTCCATTGTCAGTTTTTTTTTTGTACCACGAAATTATTTCGCGCTCTTCAACTCTTTGGTTGGCAGAACAAAAGAATAAATTCATCACGTTTTTGTTTAACCAGTACTGTTTGTGATTATATTTGATATTTGCCATGTTCCAGAGTTTAAAATATACGTGAGTTTCGCGGGCATGTGGCATCATCCTGGATTCGTCAATCCTACACACGCATTGGACACAATCGATTATCCATTAGCTTTTAACCTTACAAGCTGGTAGCGTGTGGTAGTCCCACGAATTATGTTTGTATTAATTACTGACTTGCTGTAGTCAGAGGTGTCAATCTGAGAAATGACAGTTAAGTAAACGTTTTTGGCGTGTAACCGGACCTTGAATAAATCCGCTTAACTCTCGTGCAACTGTTGTGTGTACGATAGAAATAGAAGGTTTTAAATATAAATGTAGGAAAATTAAAACCTTACAAGACAATTTTTTACGTTTAATATAAAACATAATTTTGTTACGTGTTATGAAACACTGCGTATTTTGAGTAAATTAGCTTAAAGGATCCTGTCAGGACAACAAATGATTCGAACAAAGAGGTTTAGTACAATTCTTTAGGGTTGTCTTATATGGTTTATACAGGCCCGTGCACAGAATTTCAAAATGGGAGTGGTTTTCCAGTGATGAGAAAATTTTATACCATCTCTTACCGTAAGTGATTGTTAAGCCTTGTACATATATTCAGCATGAAATCATTCAATAGTCGCGGATTTCATTTTACATTCTTTAAAGTACCAATTTATTTTTAAAATATATAATATTTTTGCTACTCCATGGGAGGGGTTTAACCCCCAAAACCTTCCCCTTGCTCAAGGCCCTGGGTTTATATGTCACTGTTATTATTTGTAAAAACTTCTATTAAAATTCTTCCAGCAGAAATAAAAAAACATATATAGTATGGCGCCTAATGCGTAAGAAATCTGAATCCTAAAACAACTTATCAGACGTGAGTGTTGTTGATAGCAAAAAAAAAAAAAAAAAAAAACTATGATCTCTGATGACATATATTTCTCTAACCCGTGTTCATGTAAGATGAAATCAGCCATAAAAAGCCACATAAACATTTTTGAGGGTTTTGAGATTACACCTTTTTATTTTCGTACGTTTGTCTTTTTTTATTAAACGTTGCTAATTAATATTGGTAAGCCTGCAATCGCGGGCTGAGATTTTATTTTCGACGATTTATTTTAATAGCGTTTACTTAATGTCTAGTAATTTTTTTCTTTCATTATCTTAGAGGTGATAATTTATCGCGGTTAAGGTTGAGTGTCAGGTTTCATTGTAGTATTTCTGTGTGCTATGTTCTTATTCCGTTATTCGCATGTTCCCACGTGACTGGGTTAGTAAGAATTCTTGTTATGAGGGTACTGAGAGTTTGTTTTACGACTTCAAATATTTGATTCATGTCTTCGTTTAGTGATATGTAGGGCCTACATAGTTTTGGAGACAGTATTGACGCTAAAGATTTTTGCTGTTCTTCACTCAATGTCTAATAATGCCACTATCCTAGAACACGCTCCCGTAGAAGCCGTGGTACGTCTTTGTTGGCGGATAGTATTGGGAAATGTTTTTCTTGGAGCTCTCCCCAGTTATGTTGTGAAAATTGAAGCACTGCTCGGGCGGCGGAGTGAACGCGGGGGATGGTGTTCTGTGGAGGAGGAAGGGATTTCCGAACGAAGACGTTGAGCTCCTTGTAGCCCCCCCCCCCTGCCACACATCCACAGCCCCTGGACCAATTACAAGAGTTGCGAGCAAGCGATGGAGCTGGCACGCGCGGGGTTCCAGTCCGTGCCGTGCTAAACCTCCTTCGACTGATAGAGCGACTGCCTTCCCTGGAAATAATATCCGCCCGCGAGGGGTTTAGGAGGAAGGCGGAGGCTGCGGGTTAATCTGTCTTGGTGCTGGCGGCTGCAATAAAGCCCTCCACTGCCTTGCGGCTGTTTTGCACGAGTTCTGCAGCGGAGCGGGTACGCCTCTAGTTTGTTCCTCTTCGCTCCGAACTGCGCCGCGCTGGTAGAACACACGGCATGAAGCTGGAAGCCACCACGTAGCGTACGCGCGTGTAATCGTAGAAACACCGAGTTTGCATGCTAGCATTCACATCCTCGCGTCACTGTTAAACATTTCCGCGAATTTCCGGGTAGTTATACGGAAATATTTTTTGACTAACGGAAACATTATTTTGTAACACTGTTATATATAATTTTGTTTCATTAATTAAACATGTAAAACTGCGAGAAGAAACAAAAAATAAATAACCACATGCATTATTGTGCCTGCAGAAAAAAGAAGTCTCATAAATATGCGAGTTTCCGTAAGTGGGGTGAGTTACCTTCCGTAATTTAACGGGCACTTCTGGGAAATTTTTTACCAGTACTTCTCCGTAAAACAGCGACAGTTATTTTAACAGTGCCACCTAATGTTTGCGAGAGTTTTTAGCAACTATTGTTTAGTACTCCTTACACACATATTAAAAAATTCCACTACCATTAGGTACCACTTGAAATACTCTCATGTACACCGTTTTAATTTTTAAACAGTGTCCGTAAAAATAAAATACGGAAATGTCTGTTGTAAATTTACACTACGGAATCATACGTAATATGTCCAAAAGTCTGTGGACACTTGCACGGAAAAAGTGTTAGGTTATAGAGTTGTAAATATTACGCATATATTTTAACATCATCGCCGGTAAAAATGCAACTGTAAGCATTAGTTCCGTATGATGAAACTATTTTACGGAAATTTCTGTTGGATTAGGATATAAGTTTCCGTGAATTTACGGATGTATCCGGAGACATTTTTACCGGGAATTACGTAAATCGACGGAGAAAAATTTTCACAGTGCGTACGTACGTAACAGGGTTGATCAACTTCCTACTTCGTACGTATTTACGCTAAGTGGTGGTTGTGAATGCAGCATGTGCAAACGTAAGACTCAGTTAAATATTAATTTACATAGATAAATAATTTATCTTGTGGTCTTAAATTATGTAATTCACGTCGTAAAATATCATCTATCACCGACATTTCGTTATGACAAACAATTTTCGCGCATGTCTAGATTAAATCATGTTGTGATTCCACTATCTAAAGTACGTACGTGTGTTCGTATGTACAGTACCTTAAGTGTGGTTGTGAATCCGCCTTAGCAGACGCCTGTCAGGCACAATGCATAGAGACTGATGGGAGTTTTCGCAAATTTTTGCACTACTTTGTCAGTATCGGTTATTTCTCAGCGTCTTAGGGCATGTACCCGCAAATTACAGAAGTGCAGTGTCAGAGTACCCTGGTGCTAATTGGCACAGTCAAATGTGAAACGTCGCTGCACAAATGTGCACCATCAATAATCATGAAGTAGAGCTGCAGATGTGTACACAAGGCTTTGAAACTAAGTGGTGCAAAAATTTTTGCGTGAAAACTTACTGTCCCTGTTTATGGACAAATGGCGAGAGAGTGAAATCGCAAAAATGTTTTTATGCATTGCAAGGAAAGTGTTTATGCTATGCTATGTCATAGCTGTCTCTAATGGCAGACTGCGGCTTTCGATGTACCAATACTGCAAGGAACGGTCATGTTACTAGTTCTTAGCAATTTATGATATAGGCCTAGAGAGATAGGAAACTTTGCGAAAAGATTTTTGCATCACTTTGTTTCAGTGCCTTACGTACGCACCTGCATCTCGGCTTTGTGGTCAGTGATTGGATGCCGTAACACACAGCGTTTTGAGGTTATACCCGCAAATCACAGACGTGATGTGTGGCAGTTATCCATGTACTGATTGGCACAGTCAAATGAATTAACAACTCTGCACAAAAGACTCGTGTCAATAGCCACGAAGTTGAACTGCAGGTGTGCAGGTAAGACACTGAAACAAAGTGGGCAAAAATCTTTTTACCAAACATTCCTGCCCCTAATCATATGTATATGACTTTCCTTGATTCGTCTGTCTGACCTACATATACAAGCAAATAACGAAAATTCGAATCCGTGGTAGACTGCAAAGTTCTAGTGGTGTAACCCTTGTCTCAGCGTGATATTTAAACGTTTCTTGCAACGGGTTAGTTTTATTAACTGAACCTAGTTTGTGGACATACGACATTGTGAGCGAATGTTGTCGAGTTGCAGGAAAACTTCTATAATAAAACGAAAAAGCAGTAATAAAGAAAATAAAATCTAGTATCAGCTGTTGTCAACAAACATAACATACATACAATTCCGGAAAGGAATATAGTCGTTTCCAAAAAGACGAGACAAAAACCGAAAAAAAGGAGGGGGGATAGCCAGTAACTACATAAGAACGGAATATAGTCGTTGGGTCAATAAAAGGAAACAACAAACTTAGGTGTATGAAAATAAGACTACAAATATGGACGAGATCAACGATGACCACATAAATAATAAGACACACAGGTGAACACAGCAAAGAAAACCCAGACGGAAAATAGTGTTTCAGTCTTACCATCGCAAAGGCCATTAAACTCTCAACCCGAAGCATTAACGGGCAGCCAATAGAGTATATTTCCATTCCTCGGGTCGTGTTTCTAACGAATTAGTTCTGCCAATTGCACGTTACTGGGAGGAGATTGTACCTGTTTGTACTAGTTAAGTGGTTCCACAGACAAAATCAGACCTCTCTGCACTCAGCGCTAAGAACTGCTTCCCTTAACACATCCGCGCTTGCAACACTGTCGTCAAAACACTGTAGTACATTTCTCCTTGCATGGTTCGATGACGGTTATTTGAAGTGGTCCAACTGTTTCCAGGCGAATAACAAACGTTTACAATTAATAGAGTATTATAATTATCAGTGGCACATTCAAGTGGGAAACACACAAGTAACGAAAAAAGAACTAAACTTATCCCTCGATAAAACACACACACTATCTCTCTCTCACACTCTCTCCCTCCCAACCCCTTCGAATGGCTTTCCTCAGTAAAATGTGGTTATAAAAACTTACGAGCTGGAATGTGGTAATTTTTCCAATGACGTGAACAGGTTTTGTCGGTCACCAGAAATTTGCAAGGTTGTGATAAACACCTATAATGCTGTTCACGATTTTAAGTTGACGAGAGGCTAAAATAACCCTACATATATTATACTTGTTAAATATTTTACTAAATGCACATCTTACATACATTATTTTATTTACATCAAATGTGGGCTAACGCTCGTTTCATGCTTGTTTCTATAATATATTTTTCACACACTGCACTTGGTTTTATTTCGTTTTAATTATGTTCATACAGTATGTACGGTTTACATTTTTTTTTTTTTCGCGCCAGATGGTAACTTCGGTGTGTTTACCGTGCTCGAGAGAAGCTGCTCTCGTGATTTTTGACGCGTATAAACTTCATTCGGATTTCTGTTAGCACAACTGCAGCTGAAATTGTGTCGTATGCATCCTACCCCCTCCTGAGTTTTCGTAAACCCCGTTATTTTTTTTATGTCGTCTTCGCCGAAGAATAATTTTAAATTTTATTTTCGGTTGTGTGTCATTACCGAATACTTTCAAAATTCTGTTGCTAATGACGCATCTAAGGCATGCGACATCGCATATCCTACTGAAGTCCCTTTCGTAGAGAGTTAATATAGAGATCTTTCAGCACGCGAGAACATAACAAAGTTATTGACAAAAGAACGCAAAGGAAATTACATGTTTCCTTCACCCTGTGTCTTGAGATAACGGCAATTTTCCGTCTTTTGCGTACATTATACATGCAGTCTTTCATGTTTGAAAGTCGCGCGCTACTTTGTGGCAAATCGCATCGCAGAGTATCATTGTGAATGGATGAGTGCACTTACGGAAGACTTGTCCGGACACAAATGTTTCCATCTCCCAGCAGACAACTGGCTTTGAATCAACTCCACATTTCATATTCCCTCAGTGAGGACGAGAGGGTAGCATTCCGCTTTAGGTTCCTCTAAGCCGATTATTCAGAGTGGTCGAGTTTTCCAGACTTAGTGTAAGGAACCCCAGCCTTCGTAGTTACCTCGATTTAAATAACCATGAGGTACTTATCTTGGAGTTACCTTTTGTTCATCCTATTTGAAGGAACGACACGTAATTTATTATTATTTTTATCTTGTAGAGCGTGTTGTATGCAAACATCGGACCTTGCATCCTTCCATACTCGCTGCAGTTCTTTGAGATAATTACTCTGGTGTTACTGCCGGCTTCCGTAGCATAGCTGATTAGGCTCCGGTTTACGGTGCGAGAGGTTCTGGGTTTGATTCCCGGCTCGGGAATGGATGTTGTGTTGTTCCTTCACCTCACACTTCATCCTCTACACCTCATAAGACCTCGTTGTTAAAGGACATCAGTTCTTGTGTTACTGTTTTTTGTGGTGCTGGATGGCCTTGTGGCTTTGGACAGGGTTAAGCTAACGTATTAGCGTGTGTTCTATCTTTGATGAGCGAAACTTAGCAGCCACATTGTTTTAGGATTTCTACATTCTCTGACACTCTAGAAGTATTTTTATTTACCACGTGACGTTACAACTGATAAATAAGGATGCTAGAGTTAATTAATTTAAAAAAAATGAGCATTGCAACAAATCGTTTAAAAACGTACATAAAATTAATAGAAACGCAATATTTGAAGTCTACCTTGGATAGTACAATACTTTTTGCTGAAGTCTATGAGCAAATGTTTTGCCTGAACTATGAATATATTACGGACTGCTCGGCGCCGAAATTTTGTATACATTTAATTGCTTCGCATCTAATTGTGCTAAAGGAATGCGCCACTTTAACATAATGCCCGCGTAGAAGGTGTTCGTAATCAGTAGCCTGCCTGAGTTCTGTGTTAAGTAGTTTGCTGTGTCACGTGATCAGGTTTCGTCGATCATTGACCAGGTTATCTCTGGTCGCTTACTAGCGTTTCAGGGTTGTATGTGGTGGAGTTTCAAAGTAAGCTTGCATTTTTGTTAACGTTTTTCTAATTGCGATGACAGCAGCGTATTTGTAGTTATTCATGATTATAACAGTCTCGAGATTCTTTCTTCGATGTTGTCGAATACTATAACATTAAGTTTTAGTTCGTTTGCTTTGGTTATATCTAGTGTTTATATTTTTTTCTCGCGTGCCACTTGGTGCTTTTCGTCGGGCAGCAGCCGTTGACAGTGATATCACAAAATATCTAGGAATACAGAAGTGAAATAGACAGTAGAACGGCGAACTCAGTCTCACACGCCAGCAAAATGGCTTCCCTGGCCAGCAACATGGCGGAGACACCTACTGCCAATCAGCGTATGGCGGCTGCCCTGCTAGCCGGCAGCCAGGCCAATAGGAAACCTGCCGTAACATGCAGGAGCCAAACATACACGGGGTTGTCATTAACAGCTCCGGGAAGCCAATAAGCGGCGAAGTTCGCTCGTATCAAAAGAATCGCCACGTAATTTCACTTCTGTAGTACAATTTAGTCTGTGTTGATATCGAGCACGATATCCAGGAGTTGATCAAGAAGCCGCTCTGGTGACTTATTGGATGCTTGAAAACTTTACTCGGGTTACTATTTGAACGCTTCCAGGTACAGTTCCTCATACTCAGGTTAACCTTGTGACTTAAAAGCGCTTATAGTTGCGGAGAGGAAGTTTCCGTGAGGTGTTTGAACCATTTTGTTTCAAAGCTTAACGTGTACATCTGCAACTCTGCTTCATTCTCATTGGTATAAGCTGTTCGGGATAAAGTGAGCACTCATAAAAGCCCTGCTGAAGTTCTATTTCCAGCCAATTCGTATCTTTCCGCGTGCAATGGCCAACGGCGGGAAATGTCTAACCTCTATGGACACATCACTTGATGTTTGCGCGTGTAAGATAAATTGTGCAGTCTGTATGTACCTAAATAGTTTGATAAAAAAATTATTATTAAGTATGTAAAATATATTTATGTCGATTTCGGCTGAATTTGTTTTAGTATTGTTGCATTTAAATAGGAAAATACACGGAACTATATAGGGTAACTTTGTTGCCAACCGTAGAAGCAGTTAGGCGGCTATAGTTAATGTTGAATTATGTGCAGTAACGGCTAGTGACATTTTTCAAATGTTATATTTTTAGTGCTCACTTTATCCCGAACGGCCTATAGGGTGAAATTGCAGAGACGTATCTCACGTGACTGTTTCAATCAAAACCAGATAACTGCGATACAACGCGCCTGTGATATGCTGGTAGAACCCCCGAGACTCTGAGAGTTAAATAATCCAATTGTTGACCATGAAGTCGAGCTGCAGGTGTGCACGTAAAGCATTGAAACAAAGTGCTGCAGGAATATTTCCGCGAAAACTTCCAATATCTACCTATAGCGAATAACAAATATTATCTGAGATTGCCTTTTCTTCCAAAACATTTAAGTTTCATTGTAAGGTTTACTTCAGTGGCGTCGCGTGGAGTGTTCCAAGGTGTGCGGTGACCAGCAATGACTATACGCAACATTGAGTTGTCTGAGGAACCATTTGACTTGTATGGTCAGGAACACTCCACAGCCAGTAGCGTACAAGAGGGAGGTTAAGAATTATCCTATAATTATACCTTGGTATCTGCAACAACACAACTGCTCAAAGCGTATAGTCGCTGCTAATACCGCACGCCTTCCAACACAGCCACGCTACGTCACTGGTTTACTTATGAATCGTACCCTCTCGACACTTTCTGTATTTCCCCCTCCCATCCCTGAACTTAGTCATAGCATAGCCGTCTCTAGTAGAAGGTCGACCTGCCTAGAATGCAACAAAGGTCATTTTAATAGCGTTTCCTGCTTTGATACGACAGTACCAATCCCTTATTCGTCGTCATATAGGACAGACCGAAGAATCGGGGATTGCAATTCCCGCAGGAGAAATCAAAGTGGCATTAAGAGTAAGAGTAAGTCGGCATCTTGAATTTTTGTATTTTTGCATCAGAACATTTATTTTGAGTAAATTGATTGAACCTGTCTTGCAGAATAGAATACATACTGATATAATTTTAGACATCATAAATCTTCGTTTGCCATTACTGTTACATATATTGCAGTGCTGTTAAGAAAGTATGAAGAATTTTCTAACGGCAATTAGATATGTAACAACAGTAACGGAAAACAAAGATTTATGTTGTCTAAAATTAATTTTTTTTGTTCTTCTGTTAGGTTAAAGTTCAATAAATTAACCTAAAAGAAAAGTTATCACACAAAATACAAAAATTCAATTATGTAACGTACTCTCTTAAGATTATCCTCGTTGGCAAAGTTGCCACGACTTTGTACTAGAGAGAGGCATAGCACTAGGCACTTTAGAAGCGAGCGCTATTCTCACGTATTTATGGTTGACCGGACATTCAAGCCTTTTATTCCCCCCCCCCCCAATCTTTTAGTGGGTGGTTGTTTATCTGCCCACCGCACTTAACGGCAACCACGCCGTGAAGAAACAAATTCCTCTTGGCGGGAAGGATTCTTGTCATCCCCTTCAAGCCTGATTCACGTCAAAAGATTCGTAATTAACTTTCAGAGCACTTAGAAGAATTAAGCGAACATTGCTGGCTCGTATTTATTTCCTGCTGACATTCCGTTGTTAAGAGGCTTATCGTGTATTCAGGATGTGTATGCCTTTGTAATGTCCGACCATATCAAATGTAGTTTGATCAATGCAGTATTTTATTTATAATACACAATTTACGGTCATTAATGGAATTACCCCGCTGTGGTACGTATTTCTTTTTTTCGGGTATGCTAGTGGGTACGAGCTAGGTACATGAAATTCCGGGAGAGTATAAGTACATTGGCAAAGTGCTACTTTTCAACAATGTGATTACAATTCGGCTGAAGTTATTTCATCTCGTGAATTGATTTATTTCTCGTTTTAAGTTTCCATGCATTGTCTATGTAGATTACAGGTTATTTATTTCGAGTGCGCAGTACTATTTCTACGTGGGATTTTTTTATTGGCGTGTTTTCTTTCGGAAGCCGTTCGAGTTTTTTGGTACAAGTAAAGTACCCTGTAATTATTTTTTTCACTTAACTATAAGGTGCAGCACGATACGTTCAACCTATTATAAATGCATATTTTGAGAAATGGCACAGAAAATTGTACTTTTACTACTTTGGAATTATTTAAAATATTTAGATTACCTTATTAAGTTTGACTCTACCTTTTTAAAGAAAGCCAAGTCTGCAACCAAAGAAAGTTAGCAGCGTTAACATATCAGCCTCATTGAAACTTTATGCCCTTGTAAGCGAAAATGCTTATATTATTTCGTTAGTTTTTACAATGCTATTGACTGGCGTTTTATTGTGCTGTGCATCTGTTCTTAGAATTTTAAGATGATGATAACTCCGTTTATTTTCTTTTAGGGTTAGCAGTCTGTCTCTTTTTTTATATTCTAGGTTTGGCAGATATGCTTCTGTTGTTTTATTGTAAATAATGGACGACTTGAAGTACACGCTCCCTGACGTCACCGCAGGGGAAAAGTACTGTGGGAAACAAAACTTGTTTACAAAAATGCTGATTTGTTAATTGGTAATTGCAGAAAGCAAAAATGTTACGCATTCATAGATTTGTACGCAAGGGTAAAAAATAGTAGTTTCTACTTCATGGTTAAGATACGCAAATACATAAGATTAATGTTTACCTGAAAAACGGCAAATTCCAAACAAATAATCAATTTCTTGAAGAACATCTCACCCGGGACATTTGACGCCAAACAGCTAAATGAAGGTTATGTTCGGCTGCGGTATCCATGGAGATAGGAATTGTATCCCTCGCATGACTGAAGCTCCGCCTCTTTTCAAGTCGTCCATTGTACAGTACTAAAGCTGATATTTTAAATGCCATTTTTGCTACAGTTGCTAAAATACCTCGTTGTAGAGCTACGCGCAGTTTTCTGACAAATCATGTGAGTTTACAAGAAAACCGTTCGTATTTGTACAGAGGATTTTTTGGCAGTGGAGTTTCCGTGGACATTCTTCATGAAAGTATGGATATTTGTTATACTGTACGCTAACAAATATTGACGAAGTGAACAAGTGAGCGATGCCTTACCGTCTCAAGACTCGGAGGATTTTTCTGCAGGCGTACGCCCACGAGGCACCGAGGTGAAGCGGATAGGAATCTTAATGTTTAAGTGCCTGAGGGTAAACTGCCCGCTGTCGCCGGGGAAAGTAGATTCCGCGCCCTTGTTCGACAGTAAAGCCATTTCCTATCTCCGCGCTGTAAAACTTTAAATTATGAAGTTTCGCAGATAAATCGCAACTTTCTCTCTTCCTTCCTCATCCTCCGTCGTCGACCCACCTCGTCGTAATCTCATGACGGGGGAAGGGCCCCGAGGTGGGTGGGGTAGGTTTACGAGTGCCTGATAGCGGACAGTAAAGGAGCGCAACTTCAGCTGGCAAGTCGTAAAGAGCCCCGGGCGTAAGACTTGCGCCGTCGCGCGTCGTAAAAATGTATAATTCAATATCGCAGCCCGTTCTTCCGGGAGTGCGCGCCGCGTTCCGGGATTATACAGACTACAGTCGCCGTCCGGAGCGTCGAAGGGGCGAGGGGGCAGTCGCGAGCTGCCAGCGAAACTGTCGGACGCGTCCGAGATCTGGAGACGAAGTTCTTTGCATTATCGTCTCTCGCGTTCTTCCTACGAGTGTCAAATGGCGCGATGACTCTAGCAGCGACCATTCAAAATATTCATAAGGACTTTTCGCAGGAACTCCATTATATTTGAATGTTCGACTTCTTGCCGACAGTTATTTTTACGTTGACGCCGTTGTTGGAGCATCTGTATGTCGTGTTTTCAAGACCAGCGCTTGAAGGTCCTCAGGGTCATTCCATTTTAAATCAACAAATCGAGGTTGCTGCATGATTTTAGATTTTCACAGAATTTTGTAGGTTGTTGGAACATACTATCTAGAGTACAAAAATATCTTTTTTAGATTTTTAGTTAAAACATTTTTTTATATATACGCATTAATAGATACAATTGCGCGCTAAAATTTCGCTTTTTAGTACTTTTTGT
>PNEQ01017504.1:31836-43213 GCA_003012365.1 Medauroidea extradentata | reverse complement strand
TAACGGTAATTTTTTCAATAAAAATGTTATAATGCTTTCAAAACTCCATTATATTCCTTCCTATGACTTTTGCGGAAGCTCAAAATGAACGAGACAAGAAAATTCCCTGACATTTCTCAGATGAACTAAAAATTCCCTGACATTTCCCTGATATTTCCAGGTGACCACAATTTCCCTGATAATTCCAGGTTTTCCAGGTTTTCCAGGTGGGTGGCCACCCTGAAAATATACAAGAATTTATTTGTAAATGTACAATTATTATTTGTAAGCATACGAAACTGTATGTACAGACATATTTGTATATTTACAAGTATTTACTGTAAAGTTTACAACATTTTTGTAAACATACAAAAATAATTTTGGAAACTATACTTGCCAAAGAATTGTTCAGTAAAAGTACAATGTTTTCTGTGTAATGTTCTCTTATGTCACGTAGCTGGTCAAAATCAAAACACATTCCCAGTAAGTAGAACCATTAATTTTTTGTGAAAATAATTTGTAGAGGCACGAGTATTTCGCGTATTGATTCTAGGTCAGGTTGAACGTCAATTATGTATACTTCACTGTCATTACTGTGATCGGACGACAGTTGTTATGATACACATTTGACGACTGGAAACCAGTAAAAAATAAGTAAATAAATAGTTGTGAACACACGTGGTACCTGCGTGTACGGTTATAAGCCAATGAATATTAGACTGTAGTCAGTGTGTGTATAGGAGAAGTATAAGCTGCTATCAGATGAACACGCGAAATAATCCTGCGCCTCTAGTAATTTGGCAACAGCGTGTATCATGGTTATTGGCTGCGTGTCTTTGTGAAGGGGCGTTGCTCGATTGGGCCAGTAAGAATAAGGTTCCTGAAACACCACACGTTTGTTATATGCGGGTAATACCCCAAGACACCGAGGGCCGTATCTAAAAACTGCTTGCGAATGACAACCAACTGCTCACAAATGCTTTCTCTATGGGGATAGCAGTTGGTTGTCATTCGAAAGGCGTTTATAAATACGGCCCTGAGAGTTAAAAACATCCAATCACTGGCCATGAAGCAGACTTAGGCATTGAGACAAATTGGTGGAAAATTATATTTACTAAAACCCACCGAGGTAAAAAAAAAAAAAAAAAACTTGTACGGTATGTAAATTAATTTGGAGTCTAGTATGAGCTCCCTGTGATTAACAAACAACTTGTGTGTCTAAAGACTGCCCAAGAGCATTTTTTAAAGAATATTGTATAATTTCGTGACGTGACATCAATAGTAATTTGATAAAAATATTAAATAATATGTAGGCCTTACAGCAGCGTAAATAGTTCTTAAAACTTAATATTTATTTTGCAAGTAATATTAACAAATGTATTTTTTCACGAAATTAAAATTTTGATTAAGTATATCTTGAAGCCACGGCAGTATCAAGCTTCAATTATCTTATGATTCTGACTCTTGGTTCATCTATCTATGACAAAGCTGGTTGTTTTGACCATCACTTTTATTTAAAAATTAGAACTGAAATATGGGTGGGATAAATAACACGTTTCTATCATAAATATTTGCATAACATTCCGATATCGAGAAAATATATTTTTGAGCAATAAACTATCACACTAAGCTTAACTCGAACTAAAGTAAATGTCACAAATTTTAATAGTTCGCCTGTATCAGGCTTATTTTTGACTTGCGATTCATATCACAATAAAAATATGTGCAACAAAATTTTCGGAAAATATTTATAATGTTTGTACCACTTTAAAATGTAAAAACGTATTTTAAACTGTAACAAAATATAATGTTCAAATGTTTGTTTGTTTTATTGCATCCTTATGATCTTTTCTGCACATGTTGTACAAAAATATTGGACATGTCATAGAGGTAACATAATATATAGTTATAACATAAAAAACATTATATAAGGTAATGCAAAATATGTATGCTTGCCAACGTTATTCTGAAGCAAACTTGTAATGGTTATCTCTGATACCACAGAATTAATTTTCAATGGTAAAACAAATATACCCTAATTTAACAGCAAGTCTATCTAAATCCATGAATGTATAGTAATAATAATACAGATGGATCCTGCCCTTTCATCTAAAGTGCAGCACTATTTGTCATATCGGAACAAGCTGACCTTTGGTTTTTAAAATGTAATTACAAATTTAACCCTTAAACCTTTTATTTATGACCTCTAACAGCAAATGACCACATCAAAGTTACACTTGTCCATTAGGTGCTGCTCCACGAGTGGCCAGTTGTACGTTGGCAAGGTAGCGCGGGAGTGAGTGTTTTCGTGCAGGTCTGTTATTGGTTTATAGTCCTCAAGGAAGAGTTTCATTAGCATTGATACAATCGCGAGAGTAATTAACGTGTACAGGAGTTTGGAATCTAACGTATTCTCAAATTAATTCACGAAATTTTCGGGTCTTTATAGTAACATATCAATTTTTAAAATAATTTATTAGCATATACGGAACACTCATAACTGCTTGCAACATGTCTTAAGTCTGCTTGCAACATGTCTTAAGTCTAGGCAACCTATCTGAGATTAAATTGGCTTCATCAACTGTGTAACCTTTTCAAACATAGCGAATTCTTTAAATAATAATAATAAAATAATATCTAAGTTACTGTTGAATGCGTAGAAACACTATGAAAGTAGCCAACTAATCACGAACACTTGGGCTGAATTCGCGTTCAAGTTTCGAAAATTGTGATCGCTCCAATAAACCTAAAAGCGTTCACGGAACGAACTACTGCTTTTACTTCGTCGTCGCAGGCTGACAGTCTTATTATGATCTGTGTCAATGACGGGAGTTGGGAGGTGAGGAGGTGGCCCCTTTGAATGAGAGCACGGAATCAATTCATCTGCGAAGCAGGAGATAAGAATGGTGTTTAACTGTCTTCTCGTGAAGAGATATTTCTTCGTTCGTTGCTCCTCTCCCGTTCTCTCTCCAACAGAGTAATTTCTAGCGCTGTCACGACCTGTTCCTAATTCTAATTTCTTTCTTCATCCGGCGTCTATGAAAACTTTTTATTTGGAGAAATTCTCCAGACTGCTGTGATGTCAGCTGAACAGAGTAGAGAGGGCTTGGTCCAATTAATGACACCAGGAATAGAAGCCAAATCACAAATCGCACTGAGAAGGGTTTGGCGTATGGAGGCAACGACCACTTTGGCGTTCCAGACAGGAGAAAAAACTGTCGACCCAATTTTTTTACGGGTTCATACTTAGAGATCAGAAACTTCACATTACACAAAAGACATGGAACATAGGCTACTTTGACTTTTTTTTATTTATTCAAGTAATAGTCTCTCATCAGAATTCGTGTCGTTGCACTCTGAACCTGGGAGATAGATGCGTCAGTCATTAAATTACAGTGAAAGTTGCTTCGAAAGAAGAAACTCGTTCTTCTTAACTTTATTTGTGGCCTCTAATCCAGAACATATACCGCTTGACAAACCTAAGAGTATACCCGGGTTGGGGAGGTAAGAGCGCTAGTATTTAGGTCGCCGTGTGAAGGTAGTGGAGGGGAATGTCTTGGAGCCCTCCCTGTACACTCCATTAATATTGTAAGCGACCATCTGTAGTGGGTCTAATAGGTATGTGCAATGATATACCTTGTAGTTACGTGGTGCAAAACGACACGACCTGGACAGCAACAACTATACGCTGGTAGTCACTTTTCAGCTGACGAGACTGTACATACTGCTCGTAGCGACGGCCATGCTACTTGCTCGCTATTGGCTTGGAGTGTGTAGCGGGACAAAGGAGAGTAGGAGGGTGAGGTATATCAGAGAGGGGGACGGCTGTAGTTCACATATTTTCCGAGGACACACTTAGGTTTGTCGAGCAGTACGAATAAGACCGGGTACACGCTAATTTTATACGAAAATGAATGCGCACGCTTCTAGGGCAAGGTCAGCAAGGAAAAGATAAGGCTAGCTTTCAACAGAGTTTAGTTGTGCATAATCCTCACCAATGAGAACACATGGACAGATTTGCAACTTGAGCAATGACCGAAGATACTTTGCGGCCGTTTGCTCAGTTCATGGTACAATCTACGTTTGAACCATCATCAAACAACCGTTTTCACTGTTTCGGCCGTACAGTGCACCCAAACCGCGGTTATTTTATTTCTATTTTGAGACCGATTGTCGTTTTCTAAACGTGCTGACTAACTCAGTATTTCAACAATTAAAGGTGTAACCGAAACCGACAAAAAAAACAATTTCCTCCTCTTACATAAAGCGATTGTCCATTAAAGTGCACATAGTAGGGACTAATTTCTGTATTAGTCAAGGGGCAGACATGATTTCTTATTAGGTGTTTCATGTTGTATTATTGTTTATGTCGGTATATATGTGTCGACATCCTACACACTCGTCTTTTTTTTTCACATACTATTTCCCTTGTCGCTTTATAGGTTTACGTGCTGTGATAACACAGCACTGAACAGGAGTGTGTCCACGATAATTCGCATAGTAATAATAGTAGTAGTAATAATAATAACTAAGAATGAGAATAGTAACCGAGGGTCAGGTTATCTCACTCCGGAGGTATCAACTTACCCAGAAGGCTGACACAAAACGAGATCCTACACTGGAGAAGCACCGGAACGAGAAGGGTGAGATTAACCGGAGATCCCCGAGAAAACCCGCCACCCAGCGACATCGTGCGGCACGATTACCACGCGTGAAAATTCCAGGGACCGACCCCGCTGGGATTCAACCCGGATCACCTTGGTGGGAGGCGAGTGATGACCACTCGGCCGCCGCCGCCCCTTTTCCCCGTAATCATTCAATACTTCTGTGCAAGAATATTTCTTAACATTAACACGTATTACATTTTATGGAGGAAATGCGACTTATTTCAGTCCTCCAAATAAAGTTTACCTTAGTGTTTAATATGAACTAAAAACAGCAAAAGGTTTGCTCCCAGTCAATTTCACACAAAGGAAAATGAGTGCAGAAAAGATAAACATTTCTCGAGTTGCACGTCTAAAAAAACTGTAACAATATTTATTATTTTACCATATCGCTTTAAGGCGGCCGCTTACCGCACGCTTCAAAAACGCCGCAGTGTGTTCGTAAACAGGTTTTTTCTACGAAACAATTCCACGTGTGCCCATTGTGTCAATGTACGAATAGTAAACATACTTCAGACAAGGTCGGAACCTCATTGTTAAGGCACTATTCTCATTATAAACGCTGTTTCTAAGCCCTCCAGCATGGCTAAAAACGGCCTTTTAAGACTTCCGTACTTCAAAATATTCTAACAGGATGTATGTGAAACTCAGATTGCGATGTGCACTGAACTTTGCTACAGACTTTCCACCAATAAAATTATATGGTCACCGCTTAGTATCCCACAGTAAAAACGGTTTGGCGGGAACATTGCACGATAGTTCACAGCTTGGCGCGTTGAGGCGGTGCGGCATTTGATACGCGTTTAAAGGTCGCCCTTATGTCTCTGTCATTTCTGAGCCTCTAACTCACAGGTAGGCTGCGCCCTTAAGGCAAAAAAAAAATTATACGAAATATATTTTCAACTATTACTCAACATTAAATGCGTTGTTGTGTACTCCACGGCGAATCCCTACACCTTGTTTTGGATCGTTACATCCACATCAAACACTTTCCGTAAGACGACATTAAAGAAGCACTATATTTCACTCTAGCTTGAGCAAGATCGGCCATAACGATTGTTGTACCAACTAGTACAATAGCCATTATGGCGTTTTTCTCAAGCGTAGCTGATTTCATACCTGAATTGTTGATAGCACCTGCAGTATTTTCTGTCACATATCTCATACCAACTTTCGTAAATGATCAACCAGATCTCAGTTTCAGAGCGTGCAGCATTCACGCGACACTTACCTGAAACAGAACAAAGCCAAATATGATGTCACCATATTGATTACTTTCATGAGATTAAAATTAGTGCAAATATAAAAGTCAAAATTATAGAAACAGCACATCCTAGGAACACTGACGGTAATTAATTTTTTTTTTTTCAGTGACGACGATATAGGTAGAGACATAACCATATCAAGACACGCAGGCACGATTATTTCGCGCATTGATTCTAGGTCAGGATGAATGCCAATAATGTGTACATCACTACGTCTGTGATTAGACGACATCTGTTTTAACACATCTTTGACGACTGCAAGCCAGTGATAAATAAGGAAACAAGTCGTGGTGGTAACACGTGTTACGGTTAGAAGCCAATATATAGGGAAAGGAACATTTCGCGAGTTCAACGACATGCGTGTTAGAATACATTGTCCTATTTATAAACAAGCCCCGGCCATTTGTCCATTAACTGCTACTTATTGGAAGAAAACACAATGAACGAATAGACGGGGCTTGAATATGTATAGGAAAATGGATGCTAACACGTCGGTCACTGAACTCGTGAATTATTCCTTTCCCTAATTGCCAATATATATTTGACTTTGGCCAGTGTGTGTATAGGTCTGAGAAGTATAGGCTGTTGCCAGATTAATACGCGAAATACTCGCACCTCTAGTGATCAATTATTTACTAATCACTCAAAATACGATAGCTACTTGTGTAATATAAATTACCCATTCCAGTTAAAATAACGGTATGTATGCTAGTTGGTTCAAATAGGTTTACAGAAGCTTGAACAAGATCAAGTTAGGCAATATCGTACTTAGGTGTAAATAATGTAGTACGTAATACTTATTTAAATTTTCTGGCTTTGTAAACAAAATTTGAACATTCGCACATAGAAAATTTAGAATAAATGGATAACTTTTTTTAATTAGTTGTAAAAGAAATTAAGTCAAAAATTGTTAACTGTTTGTAATTACAAATACAATCAAAGTCAACAAAACTAAATAAGGAATGCCGACTCAAATAAAAAAAAGGGGGGGGGAGTTAAACGAAAAACTATACATTTATATATGGTAGGCTGCGAAAATTATGTCCCTCGAAAACAATAAAATGTTTCTGCCTGTAAACATCTGGCTGTATTAAGATAATACTTTCACTGACGCGGAAATCCAAAACTTCAGACCATAACACAAAGTTGGCCTAACACAGATTGTAGTAAAATAACAAAATAAATCTAACACTGAAAATTTTAGTCAAGCAAAGTGAAGTAGAATATAACTTTAATAATACGTTAATTAATATTTTACCATCCCAAATTCATAAACACAGTATTTTAAAGTATTCCATTATGCATGCAAAACTGATTCTATTATGAGAATTCTTACATGAGTTTGTATTTCTAGCGATAATGAAAGATTTACGTCGAAGGAAAATTTGCCAAAAAATCATATTTTTTTCAACGGGTTGGTTGGATATTAACGAACATTTTCAAAAACACTGTTTTGTTAAGCCAATTTCAAAAGTTTTGGCAACGAACAGTCGCAAATAGCCAGCAAATCAAAAATACATTACATTATATTCATACAATTTGGAACATGCCGAGAAATGTGGGCTCAAAACGTCCAAAATCACATTACTGCACACTAAAGTCGTGTCAGGAAAGACAATTTAGGTTACTAAATCAACTATGTGACCAGGTTAGTGCAGTAAATAATTGGGGATTTAGGGTGTAAAATTTACTGAGGTGAAGTAGCACGCTAAATCACCAAATAGCTCCGTAAATTCGTCAGCTGCTGTTTACTTGCGTTTTTGTATTCAGCTTTTCGGCTGAAAAACATATACATATCCATTAAAAAACCGCAATTAAAAGCCCGTAGTGTTATTTTGTGTGTAGAAAAAAAAGTTTTTTAGTTTAAAAATATATTTCGTATTTTGTAAATTAATTAACCCTAAAACAAAATAAGTATTATCATAGAATTCGCAATTTAGGATGTGAAAAAAACGCTAAATAGTTTAAATAGAATAACAAATAGACAAATTCAACAGTGAACGTAAAAAAAAATAAACAAAACAACATCGAAATAACAATAAGTATATTGTTTCCGATTTTGCCGCACGCAGCACTGTTTTTTAACGTTCGAATGTATCCACTTTAAATTCCCAAACCCTAAATATGTAAAAGCTTCGTTTCGGGCATGGTTTATGTAAGTCGCCAGTTGACGGAAACTTCCAGTAACTCCACTGACTCGTAAATTATTTTATGTAAACTGAGAGAAGGTGCTAGCGGAGCTGGGGTCGTGTTATCAGTTTCTCCAGACCAGATGAAGTAAAGCGTTACATCAGTCAGGCATCAAAGGAAGTCTGTTTTGGGGAAGTGATAAAATATTTCTTCATACTCTACGCAAAAGCGGATGTTTTGGAATTACTTTTCGGCATTATCATTCATTACGCACAATTGCATACGTAAATCCACCCGTTCCTGCTGCTTTAAGGCCTTGTTACCGAGTTTTGCAGAGATTTCGAAAATATTTTTTTTTATTGCTACCTAATACTCAAATCAAAATTTTGCTCCACAGTTTTGACACGTATATGTTATAATTTGTAGCTGAATTTTTTTGTACAAATGTACTAATTGATTTTTAGATTTCATCATCCAAAGTACCACGTTTTTTATCGCGAAAATAACCAAAAGTTAAGCTTTTTTTTTTTTTTTTTTTTTTTTTGCTGACGAATGGTACATTATTTTTAACAACGCATCCACAGTATTGTGCATCGTGTGACTGCACATTGACTCAAATTTTTTCAAAGCTTTTGGTTTTAAAATATTTGAGTTATTATCACCAGTCTGAAAAAAACCGAGGAACAAGCCCTTAAGGTGGTAGTCTACCTGGAGCTTTTGTCTAAGTTTGAGAACCGGGAACTAGGGAGCGACAAGGGTGACACTGATATGTAAACCAAACTACCTGGTCGCCTCTACGAGCCAACACACTGACCTCGTCGACGACTCGCCTGTATGTGACTCTTATGGTCATCTCATTCTATCATTGACAGAAACTACGCAGCAAAGCCAATATGCATGTCTCTACTGCAGTATAGTTCGTATATAGTGATAATTTTGATATGCAGCAGTCTGGCGAAACATAAATATATTTATTATATTTATTTACCGACGTTCAGTTCAGCCATGGAGCCTTAGGCCTGTTTGCAACAAATGCGAGTCACATCAAATCAAATTATTGTGATTGCACCGAAAGAAGTAAAAAATGAAAACAATATTTACCTTAAAATTAATTACTAACACAAACATTTTTACCATTAAATTTTCAGTTTAATTTAATTCTTAACTATTTTAAATACAGTGTAGTCCTGTACTCCATTCCGCAACTAAAGAACAGAATATATTACTTTAAAGTCGGTTCGGCGCCGGTCTACGGTGCGAGAGGTCCTGAGTCGAATCCCAGCTCGGGCATGCATATTGTGTTGTCCCTTCACCTCATTTCACAATCGTCGGCTCTTAAGACCTCGTTAACTCTGTCACCAAACATCTACTTTTTATTTCACTACAAATAAAGTAAAGTCGTTCTGAAACGGCACTTCACAAAGCAAGTGCACTTATTTTTTTAAAATCTCCTTTACATTGTATTTGTAATTCTTGTTTGATTTAAAGAGGGATAGATCACCCTTACAGTTACCCCTCCCCTCCTTGACCCCATCTCTGCCCACGTACAGGTCATGGCGAGATTGCCACAGCAGTGCTCAGTAAAATACGAAACTGGGCTCTCTGGCGCACGCGGCGGCCATCAAGGAAGGAGAAGGGGAGGGAATGGGAAGGGGGGGAAGCTGGCGACGTGGGACGGCTAATTTCCGACCAGCTGAGCAAGCAGTTGCCGCGAGTGCCAATTACCGGGCTGGGCCGACTCTCATTAAGGTCTCTATGGCTGCGGCGGGGGTTGCTGGGCGTGGGTCCAGGTGTGGAGGCGGGGGGGTAAAGGTTGTAGGGGTTGCAGTCGTCTGCCAGGCATCGCCTCGTCAGCGGACATCCCCCTGCGCGCACAAACAAGAGCACATTGCACCCTCCCCCCGGTTGGGTAGGTTAAACGCCATTACCTGCTATTCGCACGCAGGTGCATGACAAGGCAAACTGGAATGAGTTTTGAAGGAGGGAACCAACTGAGACTAAACAAGCAGAAGAAGTAGGTCGGACGTATATCCCTGATAAAGAACAAGTATTAGTATACAGGGTTGCTACAGAATGCCAGGATCAAATTTCCCTGACTTTTACAGGTTTTCCAGACAAAAATTAAGAATTTCCAGTCTTGGAAGGAAAATAAAAAAAACTAAATTTTCAATTCTGAAAAGTCTATTATTGCTCTGCGGTTTCCAAATACATTGCGGACAGCTAACGTGTCTTAGACATATTTAACTACCAGCAACTCACAGAGAATGGTAGTGTTTCATTTAACTTAAAAAAATTTAACAATAATTATTAAGGTTGTTCAAGTGGACTTAAATCTTAATTTTATATTTGTATGTAACAGCGTTAGTTTTGCAGACGTCACTTGGGAGTACATTTTCCTAATACTGTACAAAAAAATAGCGCAGTCAGTTCTACCATAATGACTCTTCAAGGTCAAAATTTTCATGTGTTTCGTTTTTATAAGCAACAAACATCAATTAACATAATGAAATGAAAAAAAAATTGCATTAAAAATTTTTGTCACGGACTATTGCTTGACATGTTTTAAAATCCATTTGTGTTAAAAAAATAATTTCTGAAATTTTGCATTTTTTTGTCTATAATTCTACTTTTTTTTTTTAATACAAAAAAGTTTACAGTGTATTTTAAAATTATTATCTCTCTCTCTTGAACGCTCTTAATATCACGTACATTTTCATACAGTGAATGGTAGTATAACTAAAAGACAATGTGTAACCACACACAGATTCCATATTACAATATTGTTGAAACATGCTCAACAGAGCACCCAGTTAAAACTGATGGTAGCAAGTTGTTCACGATCAACAGTTTTGGTACCCATGTATTCTGTATAATGTACTGTTGATACATTTGTTACTGTAATTTCAATCAAGTAGAGCGATGTATCGGTAACCTTCGCAGTTGAATCCAAAGTTCTAATTCTTGAAAAATACAGTACATATTTTTTACTACACAATAAGAAGTTAATGGATAATTTACATTACTACCATGCACAAAACTACTGCAAATAAGGGACTTCACAGAACAGTTGATCACTAGACCTATAGTTTGCATTGCACACATAATTTCCAGTCACAAAAAGCTATTTCACTGACTTATAGGTAGAGACATGAACTTTTCGCGAAAAGGAATTTGCCTCACTTTGTGTCAGTGACTTGTGTGCACGTCTGCAGACTTGCTTCACGGTCAGAGATTGGATGTTTTGACATTCGTGTGTCGTGGGGTTTTACACGCAAATCACAGACGTGTGGTGTTACAGTAACCTTATTGTGATTGGTACAGTCAAATGAGAAACGTCAC
>PNEQ01017504.1:0-31736 GCA_003012365.1 Medauroidea extradentata | reverse complement strand
GCGCTGCCAATATCTATGAAGCAGAACTGCAGACATGCACGTAAGGTACTGGAACAAAGTGGGGCAAAATTCTTTTCGCGAAAAGTTCATGTCTCTACTTATAGGTTTTACGAGACCACTTTCAAATTCCCTGACTTTTTCCCGTTTCTCTCTGTTTCACAGAACTGCAGCAACACTATACCATAATGTTCGAAGAAAAATAAGAGCCCCGTAAAATCAGGTTATACACGGCTTTGATGCACATTGTAAACTTGACCTTGAATATCTTAGTTCCAGTAAACTGTGGGCTAGTTTCCTTCTGCATAACTACAGCTACTGATATTTACTGAAAAGAATATTGCTAGATATGATGGTATATCGCGAAAATGTTTTGGGCCAACATGCCATTGAAAACACTGTAGTTTCTTGTGACCTGTATGACTGGGTGATGTACTTCTGACACAACGTAGCTGTCTGCAGACCAATAACTATGGACCCCTAATTTTCGAGGAAAGAATTTTGCCCCACTTTGTTTCAGTGACTTACGTGCACATCTACAGTTCTGCTTCATAGTCAGTGATTGGACGTCTTAGCTCTGAAGTGTCTTGGAGTTTTACTGACAAATCACAGACTTGCGAAGTTGTAGTAACGTTATCGTGACTGGCAAAGTCAAATGAGAGACATTACTGCACAAAAAACACGTTGCCAATAACCTCGCAATAGAACTGCAGATGTGCACGTAAGTCACTGAAACTAAGTGGGGCAAAATTATTTCCGTGAAAATTAGGGGGTCCCTACCAATAACAGGCACCAACTATTACAATAGCGGGATTCTTATTAGCTCAGTCAAATAGGGCCGCAGATTTTCGCATGTGATAATCATGCCGGACGATGACGTTGGTCAGCTGGGATTCCTCGGGGATATCCCGTTTCAACCGCCTCTTCAATCCGTCGCTGTTCCATCGTTGATTCCTACAGACAGGGAACTAACAAATAATTGGCCACAGCCTCTATCCAGAAAGCATGTAAGCTTGCGGCAAGCCTGCAATTGATTTGATTTAGACTTGCCATTACAAGCCCTATTTGTATCCTGACTTGTTAGCTTGATTCAAGCTTGATCCCTGATAACCACGAGAAACCGACCTCAGGATGGATATACCTGGAATTAAACCCGGGTCTCCTCGAATCACACGCATCGCTATAAAACCCGCCATTTGTGATGAGTGGTTGAAACTTTGGCAAATTGCTTACTTTCGAATAAATTCATGCCGATAAAATCTGCGAACTTGTATATTTGTATAACTTTTCAGAATCATATGCATTTTATTCGTAACCGTGGAAATTTTAAATCTGATAATAAGTCAGCAAACAAATCTGATAAGACTTCATTTAGGATAAAATATACGAAACCTCATCATCATAAAATAGTATAAAAGACCGCTGGACATTACGTAGGTCTATGGATTTTAGTTAGTAATCAACTAACTCTCGAATTTAATATTTCTGCGCCTGTAGCACATTCAAAACCAATAAAAAATATTTACTGCTGCATATTTATTTTTATTTTATATACTCACACGTCCACACGAGTGCTATTTTTCCAGTATAATCACGAACAGTGACGTAGCAAGGGGTTGTGTTTGGGAGAAGGTGTGTTCTGTATCCCCCCTACACCTGTATCCGCATCTGGTCACTATAGTTAGTGCTGAGCTCATAAAAATGTAAGTTTTGAACAATCCCTGCACGAACACAGCCATCGAATGGAAACGAGGCCCTGCTAAGTGAGAAGGCTCGTGCCTACTTTATCTGCTATTCGTCGAGGTCATCATGTGTATGTGTACGCCGTGCATGTCTTCACGGCCGTCGTCATCTACTCACATGGCAAGCAGAGGCTAGGCCTGGGTAGCACACGACGACACCCTCCTGAACTGTCGAGGTCACTGGAGAAACACATTGCATTCTGTAACATATAGCACGGCCGTAGAAAAACAGGCATGAGGTATGGACACTCGTCTAAATATTTGAACCTCTAGTTGACTACTGGTTCATGATATTGCCGCTGGTGCGCTGCTCTGCAGTTGTCAGGGTTTAGCTTCGTTATAGATGTTCACTTAGGAAGCTATTTCGTGGTGGCCTTCGGTCGTTGCAAATGCTAGTTGAGATCAATATTTCTTTCATCATTGGTAAACAATATATATATATATATGAATGATTATGCATGCACGCACTTGCAAAATAAATTACAAGCATTATATTTTCACTTGCACAAGGAAAAAATTAAATATTTGAAATATTTATTTTGTTCTAATCATGAAAATATGTATTACATAATCTGTTACACAAACACTTTTTAGTGTAATAATTTTAAAGGAAAAAATATTGCTCTACACCAGAATTCGAACTTGCACCCTTGCGCTTCGTGACCGCGCACAGTACGCCTTAACTTACATAATATCAACTGCATTTTGTTTCCATACAATCAACGCCAATAACCACACATTATTTATTTTTAACGCCTATATAAGGGTTCACTTTACTCTCGCAAAATGTATATCAGAAGGTGTGATTTGTGTTTAACTATATAATTTCAGACAAACTTGGATTCTGGTGAACTACTAATTCCTAAGTTTTTTCTAGAAATAAAATCTTGGTAATCTTACAAATACATAATTTTATAAGGGAAATGTTAGTATTGTCACAAATGTTTGTAAAATTACATATAAATTCCTTGCAACTTTTAATTTTTAGTGTAATGCGTCACATTAACTGCGACGTCGGGAAATAATAATTCAATTATGTAAACGTTATTGTGAAAGGTTTCATTTCTGCAACACGGTAACAAAAACCAGTACCTTAATATAATTGGCTTTGTTTGAAAATGTTTAGCGAAAGCGGAATGAATGTTTGCTGCAAGTGAAAGACAAGGGGAAAACCTAGATATTTTCTTAGTTACATCACTGATTTATTAAACCTTAGTAAATATCAAATTTGTCCCCGGTACAGATGAGTTGCATGAGTCGCCCTGTATGTTGTCTGTCAACCAATACGTAACTTATTTCCTCAAATAATAAAAATTTCCCTCGGGTGGATAAAGACATTGCACGCTACAATGACATGCTCATAAAATTAAAGAATAAACATTATTTGAATTTAAAAAAATGCTGAAACTGAAAATAAAAATTTCAAAAGTTGAATAATTTTTTTTTAATACAAATAATTTTTATTCTTTAATTTTATGAGCATGTCATTATAGCCTGCAGTGTCTTTATCCACTGTGATTTTTTTCAGTTTGGTATATCAGTTGGTTTTAGTGTAGTCATTAAAACGGAAACATGCAAAATATGACTTTAACAAGCCATTACGCGAAAACTATGAGAGATTAAAAAATTTCATAAGAGCCAAATGTAGTCCCATTTTGTGTCTAAAACAAGAAAAAAATATCTGGTACGAATACAAAATAAAATAATGATGATGAAATTTGTGGTAGACCGCACCCAAAAATATATTTGAGGTACAAAAATTCTTCCACCATCCACGGAATTAGAAGCATAACGACGTGTTTTTCACAAATTTTGCTGGGCTACATATTTTACGGTACCAGAAACTAAAAGTCTTGCATATTCTACCCCTACAGTATATATAGAAACCTAAAAAATCACGTTTTTTTAGGCGCAAGCTAGATTTCCAGCATATATAGGTCTGCATTGCGTTCATAATTTGCCGTTGACTTACTCGACGCTTCCTGGAAATAGCTGAGCCAATAATAAAACTTTAACTGAATACAGGCCCGTTTAACTACACTGTAAAAATTTTTTGTACTTTTACAAAGAAAATCCTTGGAAACCCATTTGCCAAAGAAATTCCTTGTAAAACTACAATGGTTGTCCTTGTAATAAAATACAAAGTAAGTGTTTGTAAAATTACAAGGACTATCCTTGTAGCTGTACTTTCAATACGGAAAAATAAACTGAATTGCTCATTGTACATCATAAATAACACTAAACTTATTTATAAAATAACTTTTAAATAAAGGACGTTCACATGAAATTATTTTTAAAATTAAATAAAAAACTTTGAAGGTGCTAAATTTCGAACCACTCATCCCGTGCTTAGAATACCCATAGACCACTGTGACTACTATACTATTTGGTCTTTATTTATTTGTATACATTCAATGTACAGTTCAGAAATAATCATATATTTTAAAGCACGCAATTATTATAAACATTCACTTTATTACATAAAAAACTTTCCAGAGGTCTTGATCTTCGCATAAGTAATTTACGGCGAACCAATGATTTTGGTAGACTACACATTTTTTATAATTTTTTTGCAAACAAAATCCTTTTAACATTATGAACTAATAATTTTATAAGGACAATTTTTCAACATTTACAAAAGTTTGTACAGCTACAAAGAAGTGCCTTGTCATATTTTACAAAATAATTTACAGTGCCGGAACTGTCGGGATAGGTACAAAGAATCCCTTTGTAGTATTACAAAGTTCACCTTTGTAACTTTATAAACTAATTAATGATTTTGCAAAGAAAATCTTCGTTAATTTTACAAAATTTTTAGAGTGTATGTCAGCAAGCAGCTAATAAACAGCTGATATCACATTCAGTAAACAAATATTATTGGAGGCTAGCCTAAAGGTCAGTTAACCCGCGAATTTTTCCGGTCTTTAAGTATATATCACTCCATTCGTCTATTGTGAATAATTTTAAGGTGATATTTTATCTTACAATTTTCTACAGCTAGGCGCAAGAGGGCAGTGTAAGTTATTTAGTTGTAAAATCGTTTAATGAAATATTCCGGTTTTCTGATGACAGCATATAAAAACCAAAAACAATTCTAGAAGATACTTTAACCCGTCTTTGCGGGCAAATAATTTGACAGAGTATTATAGCGTACCGTAAACCGGGGTTACTTTGACATTGCGGGGTAACTTTGACAACTCAAAATTTTGGTTTTTATATTGTTTAGTAACGAAAGTTTCAAACATTAGCTATAAGGATAGAAGAAATTATTTAAAATACTCGTCTCAGATTATCTGTTTATTTACCAGATAACCAAAAAACTAATATTTTGAATAGTCAAAGTAGCCCTGAAAAGTGTCAAAGTAACCCCGGTTTACGGTATATGATGAAGAGTTTCTGACGACGAATTTTCCTAAATTTAATTCCGGCGAGAGATATTGCTCAAGTAATAAGAGAGTCTGGACAAATATTTGATTCTAACGTTGGGAAAAGAAGTCATTCAAGTGTTTTTTTTTGTAGATATTAATGTTCTTAGCTTTTTTAGATGTACCACGCTCTCATAAAAATGTCAAAGTAAATTATGAAAGAGTCTTACAAAATATTATCGTAATTCCAAATGTAACACGTGTCACTCTTAGGACGAGACAAAACTGCTTCCTTCAAGAGGCACAGCACGAGGGCCCGCTGCAAGTACATACGTATATTGCGGAGTTTATATGCGAACAGTTTTTATAGATTTCTCTAGCCTGAGGATCCCGCAGACGCTCCAAGAAATAGTCGTGTTAAGATGGAGAACTGGATAAACTGCCACAAACACTCGCCTCTCTACATCAGTGTTGAAGGCACAATGTTAGGGAGGAAATATAGTTGGGAAGGGGCAATGCCACTATACCTCGGGGGAACTTTCTTCTACGGCGGATGAATTATGTACAGGCGCCAACAACAGAGGAAACAATAAAGTTATGAATGACGACGGAAGGAAAGAGAAGAAGATAAGGGCAAAAGCGCAAGAACGGCGGATATCTCTACAAACACACGTTCTTGCTAAAATAAATACCTATTTTTACAGAAACGGGAACTGTAACCGACCGCTAATTCTTCACTAATATCGTTTATGTTGCCTTGACCTTACGGATATCAGACTTAATGCTGACTGTGGTCAGACAATATGTTTTAGTTTCTCTGTTAGATTCCTACCACGGTATCGAGCTAAGTGTGGCGCAACGATAACGCGTTGGACTCACATTCGGGAGGAACCGGGTTCGATCTCCAGCTCCGGCCGCCTTGATTTATGTTTCTAACGGTTTCCCAAAATCGCTGCAGGCGATTGTCGGGATGGTTCCTTAACAAAGGCCATGGCGACTCCTCTTATATTACCAAGTTGTGTATCACCGTCCGTACTGGCCCAACTGTCGACGAGACGTAAGCCCACTTACCTTACCTTTCCCAGCAATGGCGGGACACAATTTCCCAAATAAATTATTTATAATTGTAGATGATGGTTTATCGCGGGAAAACTTGACTGTTGCTGGGTTTCAACGCACGTTCTGCTTATGAAAAGATGACTGTCTTTCCTTATGCTTAGAGCTGTTGCCCTATTTGACTAAACCAATAAAAGTCCCGCTTTTGTAATACTTTATGCCTGCTATTGGCCTGCAGACAGCTCTACGTTGTGGCAGGCGTATAATACCCAATCATACATAGAGACATGCAAAAATCGTGTTATTTTCAGACAGGTGACCGAACTCCAAGTGACTAAATGCTCGTTGGACGTCTCCGCTGGCCGATATTGTCGTGACTTGCCGCGGAGTATGCTTACACGTTAGAGAGGCCAATCTCTGTAAAGACGTAACACACGTAAATGACAACACATAAAAGTTCGTGGCCAATTGAATCGCATATTAAGCTCTGTTATGTATACTAAAGTGAAGTTTAGTCTGCTACCAACTGATAACGCGAATTTTGCATGTCTCTGTCACAGACTTAATAGTAATACAGACATGAAAAGACGTGGCTGCTCGTTTGATACGAACGAACTCCGCCGCTTATTGGCTGTCCGAGGTTGTTGATACCAGCCCCGTGTATGTTTGGCTCCTGCACGTTACTACAGGTTTCCTATTGGCCCGGCTGCCTGCTAGCAGAGCAGCTGTCTTACGCTGACTGACAGCAGGCGTTTCTGCCATTTTGTTGGCCAGGGAAGCCATTTTGCTGGCGTGTATAGCTGAGTTCGCTGTTCTACTGGCTATTTCACTTCTGTATTCTTAAATATTCTGTGTCTCTATAATGATGGTACATCGCGAAAATATTTTGAACCAACATGCCCTTCAAAACGCTGTAGTTTCTCGCAACGTGATTGGGCGATAAACGTCTGACACAACTTAGCTGTCTGTAGACCAATAACATGAATCAAATATTACAAAAGTGATATTGGCTCTGTCAAACTGTGTAACAATTCCACATACAGGAAAAAGCCAGTGAGTTTTTGGCAAGCTGAACGTAGGTTGAAACTCCGCAAACAGTCAAGTTTTTCCCGCCATAAGCCATCATCTCTATTTATAATGTATGTTTCCTCATCACAGCGTCTATGCCTCCTGTAATGTGTGCTTTTTTCCTCTTCAGATTGTTTCGGGCGATACCCACATTACTTACGTGCAGACGTGGGTGGATGTGCGGAGAGCGGGACAGGTTCACAGAGAACATGTTCATGAGCGATAGGTTCTTTTAAAGAAGATAAAGCGTACTGTCTTATATTTCACACACACACATGCACGTATTTCTATGCTATGCCACTGCTGTTTAATTTGATACCCTTGGCGTGGCACACAGAAACAGCATACCATTTAATTTGATTCTTCTCCGATTCCTCTGAGGTTCAATCAAAGCCATAGCTAAAAGTTATACACCCGCGTGTCTGGTGGAGGATAACGGTACATCGCACTCACCACGACAGCCATTGCCTGCGTCAAGTCCCATAGGCCTATAAATAGAGACATGCAAAATTCGCGTTGTCATTTGGCAGCAGACTAAACTTCATTCTCTTATACATGACAGAGTATAACCTGCGATTCAATTGGCCACGAACTTGTATGTGTTGCCATGTACGTGTGTTACGTCTTTATTAGATTGGCTTCTCTACCGTGTAAGTACTCTCCACGGGAAGTCACGACCGACAATATCGGCCAGCGGGAGACGTCGAACGAGCCTATAGTCACTTGGAGTCTAGTCAGCTGTCAGAAAATAACGCGAATTTTGCATGTCTCTACCTATAAACATTCTTCCGGGTGCATCAACAGGTAGACATACTTGAAAACCCACATTTTCTTCACACAGTCACTCATTAATAAAGACACGGAAATTTCGCGGATTCATTTGAGAATACGTTAGATTCCAAACTCCTGTACACGTTAATTGCTCCCGCGATTGGATCATTGTTGCTGGAACTCTTACTTGAGTACTATAAACCAATAGCAGACCTGCACGAAAACACACCCTGACTCCCGCGCTACCTTGTAAGTAGAGACATGAACTTTTCGCGAAAAGAAATTTGCCTCACTTTGTGTCAGTGACTTGCGTGCACGTCTGCAGACTTGCTTCACGGTCAGAGATTGGATGTTTTGACATTCGTGTGTAGTGGGGTTTTACACGCAAATCACAGACGTGTGGTGTTACAGTAACCTTATTGTGATTGGTACAGTCAAATGAGAAACGTCACAGTTCAAAGGCACGCTGTCAATATCTATGAAGCAGAACTGCAGACGTGCACATAAGGTACTGGAACAAAGTGGGGCAAAATTCTTTTCGCGAAAAGTTCATGTCTCTACTTGTAAGATGTACAACTGACTACTCACTGGAGCAGCAACCAATGAACAAACTGTTGAGGACAGAGTGTATACAGGAATGTAGAGTCCAGCCGGCTGGTCGTTGAACCCGCGACATTGTCGGGTCTCTAAACACTAACTCCACTCCATGTCGTTGCCCATAAATAGAGCCCACGATTTTTGGTGAAAAGAATTCTGCAACCATTTGTTTCAATGCCTTACGTGTACACATGCAGCTCTACTTCATGGTCAGTGATTGGCTGTTTTAAATGGTGTCGCAGTAACCTTGTTCCTGTTGGCACAGTCAAATGAGCCACGTCTGTGCAATTATACATTCCGCCAATAATCAAGGAGCAGACCTGCAGGTGTGCACGTAAGGCATTGAAACAAATTGTTGCAGAATTCTTTTCACCAAAAATCGTGGGCTCTACCCATAAAGCGTAGACGCCGCAGTTTGAGCACACAAGTTATAATTAATACGTGAATATACGGCTAGTAAATCGTACGTTATGCTGATCACCCAAATGTAGCATTAGTTTAACATTGAGGACACCATATGCAGCAGTTTTCATCGTCATATTTTTATTTTAATATTGTACCAGATTTTTTCCTTATTTTAGACATAAATTGTGACCAAATTTTGCTATTGTGAATTTTTTCATCTTTTGTAGTTTTTGCTTAATGGATCGTAAATATCAAAACTTGAATGTTACGGTTTTATGTACGACACTAAAACCATCTAACAAACCAAACTGACAAAAATTCACAGTGAATAACGATGTTGCAGGCAGTACGTTCTGCTACATAAAAACCAAAAAATTACAATATTTTTAAAAAAATAAAAATGCTGAAATTTAAAACAAAAATTTAAAAAATTCAACAATTTTTTTACTACAAGAATTTTTATTTCGTGGTTTTTATAGTATACCTTGCAGACCACGACAACGTTATTCACTGTGAATATTTTCAGTTTGATGTATCAGTGATATCGTGAAATTTGCTTCACATAATCCACGGTAAATCACAAAAATTATGAGCAATAAAAATTTTTTAAAGAAATTTTTTTACTCACTCCTTGCATTTATATTCAACAATGTTGCAATTAATTAAATTATTTTTATCGATTATGATCCCAATACGGCATTTAAATGTTAACAAGCGTATGAACACATAAATTACAGTATATATAGTGTGCAATGAGTTCTCTTTGGCCACGTGGTGTCTGAATGAAAGATATGAATGGGCCGGCGGCGGGAGGCTTTACTTTTATGCACTGAATTCTTGCTACTCCGTCCGCATAAAAGACCGCATCAGAAACATCGATGTTTTACGACGCCGTCTCGTTATAGCTTGGTTTGCTGCTTTTACAATCGCCTGTAGCAGCTATACTTGAACACACGTTTTGACGAGAGTGCCGTTGTCAGCGGTTTTTATGGTGCCGACATCACAGCCTCACGTTAACATTCTCGTAGATTAAACCCCAGTCAGAATTCTTTGACAGCCAGCAGCCGGCCTCTCTAGAGTATTCTGTTAGGCCCCGGTCTACTGTGTGAGAGGTCCTGGGTTCAAATCCCGGCTTGGGCATAGATGTTGTATTGTCCCTTAACGTCACTTCACCCTCATCGGCTCTTAAGACTTCGTAAACAGTAAAACCGTAAAACGTAACCGTAAAACCGTAAAACCCTCTCACCTCACCTTTGACAGCCAACACGTCACATCGCTTTGGCAGTGTACACGTCAGTTCCTTCCAACCTCAGTACCGACACAGACAGACGCAGCAGAACTGACTGAGAGTAAGTTATGAGATAATGGTCAGCGCTCTGGTGAGAGGTGATATAAGACGAGCATTGAGCAGCGCCGGAATGAAATAGCTGGGAGTAGACAGGACATCCATGAGAACACCTGCCGATAAACGGCATCGTCCGGCACGATTGATTCCCTGTGCGAAAGTACGAGTGGACGTCGCCGAGACTCGGACCCAGATCACCACTGCGAGAGGCTAGCGTGCTAGCCGCTGAGCCAACCCCGTCCTCTGAACCAATACCGAGAGGGATGGGAGGAGTCGGCAGAAAGACGTTTTCCGTAAAATCAGTGCTTGAGTGTAAATAACTTTTCTGAGAATACAGTCTTTTTCCAAGAAAGTAAAACTATTTTATCTATAGACACCATCATTTACTTAGGTCCTATCGTATGTCATTGAAGATATAAATCACTTCCGGCGAATGCTGGATATTTGTCTTACTATGGGCCTTGGCTGCTTCTCTCGTGTTAGTGATTCTTTGAGCCGCGGGTTCAGGACCTCGCCGCCGACGAGAATTAAGAGTGCATGTTGCATAAATAACTATTAATAATGTCAACAGAAAATCACAGGTTTCTGACAGACAAAAAAAAACCAGTGCGTAAGCTGTTCACATCCTTAGATGTTGAAATGTTTGCGAAGGGGGAGGACCCTTTGAGTAGAATCCATATCCAGTAGTACATTTCGTTCTTCCTCCAAATATCCGCTGTCCCCTGTTCAATGAACATGTCACACCATAAAGACAAGATGAGGAAAATACAAGTTAATAACTCAGTTTCATGAAACTCCTCCAGCCTCTACATTCAGTACGAAACTAAGCAATAATTGTAGTGATGCATAATCATGACACTCGGATAAAATACAAAAATACGGAATGTTACAACATATGTCTTAGTTGCCACCGCCACATTCACAAATAGTGAATGCCTTCTACTAATGAGAACAACCGTTACATTTCCACACTTACTGGATGGTGCTATACGTCACTGGACTACGTGCCAATTGTCATATATTTATAAAATATTGCTCAACTTTGAATCAGTTCTAGAATAAGTATTTTAGCCCGATATCGCGTTGTTATAAATATCGTCTTACAAGACTAAACATTTTTTGGCGAGACTTTCATTTCTGAAAATGTTTTAGCATGTTTTACTGATACCTTGCAATCGTCGCATAATTTACTGATGCGTAATACAGTCCTAATGGTCTTCGAAATTCGTATGCTTCGTGAACAAGTGTAGTAGTTCCGCCTGTATGTCTGCCACCCTAACAGCTGCAATGGCGGAGTGGCGGCCTAATCATCAGGCGCTCTCTGCAAACTTCACACAAACCGATAGCAACGTTGAAATTCATTCATTAGGTGCATGTTCACAAACAATTGCCAGAACAATCTCAAATGATCGCTTCCCAGCTCCTTCAACTTGTATTACTGTTTTTTTAACACTAGAAACATAGCTTACATCTCTAAACGTAAACTTTCGCCCGGAAGAATCACATCTGCAAACTTCAAAACACACTGGTGTGTCGTGTTGTTATTTTGTGTGTCACGGATTTTTTCCGTTTGCCCTTTGCCAAAGTAGACCTCAAATCTGGGTTGAGTGCCTTAGTAATGTCTTGGGTTTTTATTTTTTTTTATTTCTTATATGTTTGTCTTTGTTTTATCTGACCCGATTCCATTTATGGCATTTTATGTTGTGTATGCATCCTGTTGACTAAAGCATACTCTGCTTACTTATCTTTTGTATTATCTTTAGTTTTTATTGACAGTCATCTATTTCGCAAGGGAGTGTCTCCAAGATCCAGTCATATACTCCCATTGCACAGTTCTTTCAAAGATCATATTCAAAACTAAGGATCTTCAGGTAGTATTCTCGAGCTCGCTACTGCTTAAAATAAATCATGAAATGAACCAACAAATTTGAAACATAACTACATCCATCCGTCCAGCAACGAAAACATTCTGAGCCGACGACTCTGGTTTCCGCAGCCAGTGCAGCAGTACTAAGTTGTTAAATTCTCATGGGTTCGGCAACACCCACGGTTTTGTCAAGAACTAGATTCGAGACAGTTCTTTCTTTTTCCTCCTACAGCACACACGCCGCTTGTGCCCTGCGCGAAGCTGTGCCTATTGTGTGCAGCGAACTGTAAAGCAAGTCGAAACTCATCAATTTTTCGCCAAAGGGGAGACGTCTTGTGAGGAAGTCGAGGAGCGCTATTCTCCCCGGGGACAACCTACGACCCTCCTAAAACCCTTTTTTTTCATTCCTTTGTGCGGCTGGCGTCCTCTGGAACGACGTGGGCGGACGGCGCGGCGGGGTAGGCGAGTCGGTCCGCCCGGGGCAGGTGCGCGCCACGTCGGAAACTAGAGTCGCTGGGTGGGTCCGTGGGAGGGAGAGAGGGGTGTCCCCGCGACACGAGTGAAATATTTATCGTCGCCCGGCGTCGCCGTCGATCAATAAGTGTATGCGTCCCCGCCGCTCGCGACACAAACTTGCCGCGCGTGGCGATCTGCGTGCGCGCGCCGACGACCAAGTGACCCTGATGGACGCGGCCCGCCAAGACCGGCCCGCCGGCAGGATCTCCGGGCCACTGCCCTTACCATCCAAAAACGTATTTTTTTTTTTTCAAATTACAATATGAGTGCAAGAATGAGACAAACATTGTTATTAGTGGATAGACTTTTTTCTAATTATATATTCAACAGCGCCGGATATCTATGCATTTGCCTCCTCCCCCCTTTCTAGACAGCCCTCAGGCCCGCCACTGGTGCTGGGCGGCGTCGCCCTGTCCCACCGAGTGATAGGATTTTGTAACTCGAATTGGACAAACAAAGCCTTACCGATTTACAGAAAATTACCAAATTAAAGGCAAACAAAGTGACAATTTATGCACTGAAAAATCGATTATATGACGAAATCTTCATCACATCCTACCCTGTATTAGGCCCTTCAGTTTATTTCAGTTTCATTCCATCTCCTTGCTGGTCTTCCTACATCTAGCTTATAGGCGGTTCGGGATAAAGTTGAGCACTTAAAAAAGCCCTGCTAAAGTTCTATTTTCAGCCAGTTCGTATCTTTCCGCGCGTAACGGCTAACAACGTGACATGTCTAACTTCTCTGGACACGTAACCTAATGTTTGCGAGTGTAAGATAAACTGTGCAGTCGGTATATGCCTATATATTTAGATAAAAAAGTGTATTAATTATACGAAATACAATTATTGTGAAATTTCGCTGCCAACCATTCAAGCAGTGAGGTGATTATAGTTACCGTTGAATTATATGCTGTAACGGCTAGTGATATTTTTCTAAGGTTACATTTTAAATTTAAGTTTATCCCAAACGACTTATACCTCTGGGTTGGTATTTCAGGATTTTATAAGAGATCCTGTCGGTCCTCATTCGTACTACATGCTCTTTCCAACATGTTCTGTATACTGGGTGGAGAATTGCTTCTACTGTGAGATCCTTAATGATCTCATTAGACCTTTCCCCACCCCATTGACAGCTGTTCTGATGAACCGCATCTCGGCGCTCATCAGACTCTGTTCTTCAACTCTACGAAGAGTCCAAGCTTCACTGCCGTACAAGAGGGTAAGGTTATATAATAAAATAACACACTGAAGTTATATATCTGTACTACCACATGTAATCAACTAGTTTATATCAGGCACTACTTTAAACATTTAGAAGTTATAACAAATATTATATAATAACTACGGCAATGGGCGAGGCCGACAAAGTCAGATATAAAATTGTATAAAATTTTTGTTCAGATGGGAGGCTCCGTAGAGAGGATTTTTTTCCCCAGCTTCAGACGTTTTAGGTGGAAATTAAGTGCTTGTTATCTAACGTTGACTTACAACTTTCTTCTCAAATGCTCCCTGTCCGATTAAGTCATGCATGCTTCGCCTTCTGATCTGTGAGGGGACGGACTTCACTCCAGTACAGAAAATGTGCTTTTTTACTACAATTGGTTCACAGCAAACTCAATATTTCCGTAACTTCCGTGCCCTTCAATTCATACTCATTATTCCTATTGACGCCCTTACGTGCAGTTGACGCTACGAACGCGTAGGTACACTTTTATAAGAGCTCTCCTAACATAATTTGTTGAGTTCTGATGAGCTATGTTATGTGTATATATATATATATCCCAAATAGATTCGAGTTCATTCGTTTCTTCATAAGTTATTATTAGAGGCACGAGTATTTAGCGTATTGATTCTAGGTCAGGTTGAACGTCAATGATGTATACTTCACTGTCATTACTGTGATCGGACGACAGTTGATCTGATACACACTTGACGACATCAAACCAGTAATAAATAAGTAAATAAATAGTTGTTGAACACACGTGGCACCCTCTTGTACGGTTAGAAGCCAATGAATATTCGACTGTAGCCAGTGTATGTATAGGACTTACAAGTCTAAGCTGCTGCAAGATGAATACGCAAAATAATCACGCCTCTAGTTATTATATCGTTTGAAAACAGTAAATAAATTTAATTAAGTCCATGAAATAACAATTTCCTAGAACCAAGAAATGTCACTGTAACAGTGTCACAAAACCGCGTCAAAAACAAAATCCAATCGACGGGGCCACCATTATAAAAAAAAAAATAACGCTATTAATCAGCAGCAACTTTGACACAAAATTATTTTCCCAAATTTACTGCTATAATTTCATGACTTTCCGCTACTGCAGCATACATTTTTCCCGGGAAAAAAATCGCGTGTTTACAAACAGAGGTAGTTTTTTTTTTTTTTATTTATTTTTTTAATTAACAGTGACCCAGGTATGCTGGTATCGTTACCCTAACACGCTACCTACCGACCTTAATGGACACGGCAAACCAAACGCTCCCAAAGCAAAGCATCCCTCCCCCCCCCTTTTTCATCGTCCAGAACGTGGAAGGGGTGTCGCGAACTAACTCCCTGTTACATATGCAAACGCGCGCCTTACACACAAACGAGCGTCGGTGTGAGAGAGTGGGGGTGGGTGGGTGGATAGAGGAGGGTGTGTCGGCTCACGGCTGCCGTGATTCCACAGAGGCGGGCCAATTTGAATAAATTAAGCCGGCGGGGCGACGCCTGTGACGTCTGGCCGGAGCCGAGAGGCATAGACCCCGGGGAACCGCGCAAAGCCGCCCTAGGGATCCGCTGTGGGCTGATAGCAGTCACTCTGCCTGGACGAAACTAAGGTTAATTCTACTACAGGTTAAAAACATCAGTGTTTAAAAGTTTGGCACAGGGAAAATTTCTGCCGCTTGAGCGCTAGTATCGGTAAGGTGTGCAAACTAAACAATCACGTAGCTTTCCTGAATTTTAATGTTACATTAAATTGATGATTTAAAACTTGAAATTGCTTTCTTTTCAATTTAAAAATAAGTTACATTACTTCTGTCATCTCGAAGACTATTTAAATTTAATTCACTACGGTTTCGTATTTTTCTGGCCCCTTAGTGATAGCAGCGAAACTAGCGGCAGAAATTGCCCCTGTGCCAAACCTTTTACATATATATTTTCAATTTGTAGGAGAGTTAACCTTTAGTTTTGCATTGGTCTCGAAAATATTTTTTTAACGCAAATTAATGCATAGCCTACATCAAAAATTCATTCTTACAGTTTTAACACTTATATAGCATTTATATCTAAATTTCTTTGTTGCATTACACCAAACTTACTTTTAGATTTTTGCCACTGAAATATCACATATTTGATTGTTAAAATAAGCCAAAATGAAGCTAAATAATTTTTTGCTAGCAAACGGTACATTATTTTGAAAAACGCTCTTCCAAAATTGTGTATGGTATGACTGCACACAGTCTCAAATTTTTGAAAGCATTTGATTTAAAAAAAAAAATGTTATTTATTTGCAATTGTTTGAAATAAATGAAAGATCGTGGCCTTAACGAAAGATTTTGGGCTCTCCAAAGAGCATGCAAGTAATAGTTGCGACAACCTTGCTATTTGCTGGTTTGAATGGTACGCGCAACATTCTGCGCATGTGCGAGTCGTTTTGTTTTGTTATTATAGTTCTTTATAATCTAACGAGATCCTTGCATTAGAACTTGTTATTCTAGTTTTTTATAATCTAACAAGACCCTTGCATTAGAACGTAGTTCCTTCTAACATGTTTAACTAATCCAAACTAACGCAAACTAATGTAAACTAAATGTCACAGGAGTGGATGGAGACAGGGGAAAGTAATCCTGCGCAGAAAGGATGCGCAGGGACAAATTAACGAAAATGAATATCCAATAGGATAACACTGTCAGCAGAGCGCACATCCGCTTTTACTGCCCAGCCACGTGTAGTACCATTCAATGGTAGTACTGCAAGGTTGGGACGGCAGTTGGCCTGATGTTTGGGGTCAGCCATGAGGATTGAACTAAGCTCTCGTGTTATAATGCATTTCCCCGGTGTTTCCTGAAATACCAGCCGTATTAGGGCAACCATTACGTAAATAAAGTGAAGAGATTTTGGTCAGCACTTCAGAGAGATAAGTATCTGTCATCTTTGAATTCTTCAATTTTCGCTGTTCCACACCTTGAGATTTATTAAAATTTCCCGTCACACCTTCACTGCCTTTCTTATTTTTTGACTAGTAACCTTGTGGAAGAAGATAGTCACAGGTACAGTATACGCAACAGTAGCCAAACAATGCCAACTGTATACAATGTAAGAAACTATTCCCTCTGCCTTGTCGGAGCATAAAACATTACAGAACATTCGTATGACAAATTAAATGCAGATGTTACTTTACCGACAACATGTAGGTTGAGAACCCCATTCTAAAGGTGAGGAATAATTCTGTAGCATGTTGTGTGCTTCCAGTGGGTTTGTGTTTTCGAATTTACGTTGGAATAAATACGCAGGTGGAATGCGTTATCCTTTCAATTTTTTTCGTATGTTATTCCCTGGATGGTGAAAAAACGTAAGCAGACAGATAGAACAGGAAACATCGAACACTGATTCTGACTTCTTATTCACACCAGTGTAACTACCAACGGAAAATGTCCCATTAATGAGACTGAAATAGCTACCCTGTAGCACAATTAACCTTACATTGGTACTAAAAAATACCTCTGTCAATGTATTATAAATACTAGAAAATTGGTTTGCTCTTATCATACCGTAATTACAGCTATTACGCCAGATTTATGTTGTGTATGTATGTTATGCCAGGATTATTCCTGTACCACCTATTTCATCTAGTAACAACTATATGTATATTTTCTAAAACATATCGAAGTTTATGGAACGTCTACTTTAAAATCTGTTACACCAGTCACTTAGTTTTACGGAATTTACCGAGGAATTCACGACATCTGCAGTGAAACGCGTCGTTCAGAAGCAAACATACGTTGTGAGAAATAGTTTGAAAACCGAACACGAGAATGTAACAGTACACTGGTGATGTTTTACGTCCACTGTAATCCTTCAACGCGTGTTTACGATGCCAAATTTGTATTGTATACGACCTCAACATTTGTTTGTATTTACAGACTGGCACCCTGTGTGTCTAACACACTATGTGAAGACTAACTTCCCTAGAGTGTTTGAAAAAAAAAACTTGTTAAAATATTGAGGAGGAAAAACGCGATCTCTTTAAAAGAAAAAATATATATTTTGAAGACATACCACACTGGGAAAAATTGGAAAGGGTCTAACCTGCATAGTACAGTGCAGTTAATTCCCTTCCAACAAAAATATTTGTGGCAACAATCAATTAATGAACTAGTCCCTACAGAAAATAATAAAACTAAGGCACTTGACTATTTAACCATTAAAAATTTTGTTTACGCAACCGTCAGAAACATTTCAAATTATGTTTAGTTCCTGCACGTCAGAGCAATAATGATTATATTTGGTGACTATTTCCTGATGTTTGCTATAAGCAAGTCCAGTAGAATGGTTGGTAAAAGTTTTCGTTTTGAATTCTACACAACGGTCCAGATTCAAGTCTGGTTTGAGTTATGTAACTTCAATCATGTTCTAGTGCGACGTGAATGCATTTAAGGTAACATTTTATACGAGGTTACTTAATACACTAACTGAAATATTATTCTAACGGAAGTAAATGCTTTCGTTCAAAAATCTAGTTGTACAGTAAAAGTAAATATAATAAGCACATTCATGGTAGTGTGCAGTCATAACTTCTTATACTGGTTTTGTTTTAAGCACTCCAATAGTCTCGAAACACTTTATTTTCCCTACGGATGTATGCATGTATTCAATGCTGACAATGTTACCCACTCTGTTAACGAATGTGTATCAAGTAGAAACTACGTTATTTAATTCAAGCAAGGTTTGAGCTACACCTATGAAAGAATTTGGACGACTGTTTGGTGTGGTTTTGCCCAGATAAAGGTTTGGGAATACGCATACCCATATGTTTTAGCGTAAGTTTTCAAAATTAAGCGTAAACAAGCATTTTTCAACGTTGAAAGGGAAAAGAATTTGTTTGATGACTCCGGCATTATTTATTTACTACAACCGTAGCTGAAAGAGATGACAGAGTTTTGATAATTTTTAAGTCAGAAAACGTATTTAAAAAGGGGAACTTTCATATCAAAATGGAATTTTTTACGCATCTTAGCTATAATGCAAATAAATATGTAACAATGATTAGAGACTGTTTTCTAGGTTGTGATGGTGTGCTTTCATTCCAGACATTCTTAATGCGTTATTGGCGTGATTATATATTACTGGCCAATGAGAGTTCTGAGAGTGAAGTTTTGGTCAGCGCTTAACATCGAGGTCTTCAGCGCTGGGAGGGGTGACATAAAGTGAATATGGAGCAGCGCCGGAATTAGGGGGAGGGAGAAACGGGAGATCCCCGAGAAAACGCACCGACCAACGGCATCGTCCGGCACGATTCCCACATGCGAAAATTCGGGGACCGACCCCGCCGGGAATCGAACCCGGATTGCCTTGGTGGGAGGCGAAAGGTCTGACCACTCGGCCACCGCGGCCCCATGAGAGTTCTGACACATTACTACTGAACGTGTGTTGAAATGCGCTTTTTAATTCATTCGTAAAGTTTGTAAATAGATCAATGTATGCACTAATTATTTAATTAATCAAAATTGTCCTAGAAACTTCAACCAAGTTTTGTTTTGTTCAGTATTTTAAATTAAACTGTATTATGTATCGGGGATAGCCTAAGTATGTGCGGCTCGGGATAAAGTGAGCACTCAAAAAATCCCTGCTAAAGTCCTATTTTCAGCAAAATTCGTATCTTTCCGCGTGTAAAGGCTAACGACGGGAAGTGTCTACCCTCTCTGGACACGTCACTTGATGTTTGCGCATGTAAGATAATTAGTGGAGTCAGCAGGTGCCTTACTTGATTTGATAAAAAGAGTATATTATATATATATATATATATATATATATATATATATATATATATATGTGTGTATGTATATTACAATTATGTCAATTCCCGTTGATTTTGTTTCACTATTGCCGTATTTAAATAGGAAAATACATGGAACTATATTGCGAAATTTCGCTGCCAACCATACAAGCAGTAAAGGAACTATAGTTAAAGTTGAATTAAGTTCAGTATTGTTATTTAGTGGTATTTTTCAAAGGTTAAATTTTTTGTGCTTACTGTATACCGAACGACCTATAAATGGTTTTTATGTTAATTATATACGACTCCCGACTTACGAATATCAAACTCTTGGAAGAAAAAGGTTGTAGGAAAGAGTTATGTTTTCACGCAGTAATAGTTACAAGATGCGCAGCGGGTAGCAACGTGGAAAAACAGGGACAAACCAACCCTCTCCATCCTTGAAGGCGCGCACCGACGTTGTTTGTAGGCGGGACTAAGATGGACGTCATGCTGAGACAAAAAAATTACAACATCTGTAAAGAATTAAAATACACTAATGGAACGACTACATGTATTTCTAAATGTAAAATGTACCAAAATTTGAAAAGGACTGAATAAATGGTTTGCGTACGGTTGAAGGTACGATAAGCAATTGTGCCAGGAGGTCGCTGATTGGCGGGTAGTTGTCTCCATGGAGGAGAAGGGGAAGCTTTGTCGCTATGCGGAGGTGAGAAAGACTCTTGTCGCGGGGGCCGGATACAGAAGGCGTTCGAGAGGCTGTTTCTTTTTTCTCACTGGATCTAGGCCTACAAAAGTTGAGGGCACCCAAGGTTAATAAGTCGATATGAAATTGCTTTTATTGGTTTAATTTTGAAAAATTACGAGAGGGGAAAGCGCCACTTTACTCTCCTTACCTGCGAGTGTATTTATAGCACAAGAGAAACTGAATAGTTAATGATAGCGACTCCTGCACTCCGGCGCATCGGGTCTGAAACCCTGCGTCACCGTTAAATACAAGGAATTGTTTATTTATTTTACCTGATGTCGTTATAATTAGTAACTTTAATCTCAAACACTATCAGTTGCCGCACAGGCTTATGCGAATAGAAACGAATAAGAAATAGGATAAACGTCGCAGTGTGATTGGTCTGCGCCTTTTTAAATTAAGCATCGCCCAACCACACAAGATGCAACGTACTACTGAGTTATGTAAAATATTTATTATTACTTACAATTTTAGCGATTTTGCGTTTTATATCTAATAGGCCTAACCATTATTTCGTCTTGTTCGTATATAGGCTATAGTTACAGTTTCAATCGTTTAGCAGTTTTTATTATATTAAAAAAAAATACATAATTGCATTTTTACACGTAGGCCTACTGCTGTTTAATTCCGTCGGATACACAAAAACATCTTACGTTTTCTATTCAAATAAAATTATTATGTTCGACTCTCATTCGAGAGGACCCTGGTTCAATCTCCATCTCCGGCAATTCTGATTTCTGTTTTCCATTCCTTCTCGAAATCGCACCAAGAGAATGCTGGGACGGTTCCTAAACAAAGGTCATTGCCGCTTCATCTCATAGTTCCTACCAGTGTTTAAAGCTGTGTGCCACTGTCTCTGATGGCATCGCTATCGACGAGACGTAAAGTGCACTTACATTATCATCTAATAAAATTATCGGGCATTACCGTCACAGCAGCTCCGTTTACAAGAAAGCAATCTGTACAGCAAACAAGTCTCCAGAGCTGTTTTCTGACATCTTTATTGCGCGAGACGCTCCAAGTAAAGTCGATCAGAAACCGGCTGTCTGAAAAGAACCGGCTACTGGGAGCTGTGTATCTCCCGCGGCGTATGGCTGCTTTTGTAGTCTTCTATCCATCTTGCGAGTCTTAAGGCATATATAACACATGGTCAGAGGGCCCCGACTGCTGTCTCTACTCAAACTGCCTGTAGGCACTCCGAACACAGACAACAACACACCAACATTGCACACATGCTCAAAGAAAAAGTCTCGCAGCCCCGTGAAACCCTTCCCTAGGGAGCGTGCGTGGTTGGAGCCCAAGTCAAATGACAGTTGGGGGTAGGAGAAGAGCGAAGGACTCTCAGTATGTTGACGATAAAGGCATAAGGGACATTTTATAAGCACGGGAAGGAATATTTCGCGAGTTAATAGACTTGCATCTTATAGTCCGCTGTCCTGTGTATACTCAAGCCCCGACCATATCTGCCCATTAGCTACTTCACTGCAACAACAGACTATACAACTAATAGACGTGGCTTAAGGGCTTGTTCCTTACTTTTTTTCCGACAAGTGCCAATAAATCAAATAAAATTTGGGACAATGTACAGTCACGATGAACAATACTGGGGACGCGTTTTTTAAAATAGTGTACCATTCGTCAGAAAAAATATTTTGCTTAATTTTGGCTTATTTTCGCGACAAAAAACGTGGTACTTTCGGTGACGATATCTAAAAAACCGTTCAGTACATGGCTACTAAAAAAATTCAGCTACAAATTATGACATATTAGTGCCAAACTGTGGAACAACATTTTGATATGAGTATAAGGTAGCAATAAAAAAATATTTTCAAAATCACTGCAAAACTAACAAGTCCTTAAATGTGCATAGGACAACTGATTCTAACATGCAAAACATTGTACCCGCGAAATTTTCCTTTCCCAATTTATAAATTGTCGGAATGCAAAGATAGGTACCGATATCCATTTAAATTATTAATACCATGTTTTAAGGTTTATTCTAAACTGTTACAGAACATAATTTTTTATAAATATTCTCTCACAAGCTGATTAACAGACCTATACTGAAAAATAAAAAAAAATCTAACGACTATGTATATTTATTCGGCGTAAAAACGAAAACTTTGAAACACATTTTAATCATACACAACCACGTCATATTTTCGTAATCGTGCACAATTATATTCGTGGGGACAGTTAAAACAGAAACAGTTGTAAACATAATTTACGTGTCTGTAGTACTCGGCTGAATAAGTCAGTCCGGTCTTCTCTAGCCAGACTGAGAAAGAAACAAATGGTGGAGATGGAAAGAAATGGCGGACGAAGATGAGGAAGATAAGAGCAAAATGACGATCAAAACTCATACGACGGTAGCTTCCAGCACTCTTTTCCCACGAGTACGCTTTTCCATCGAATTTCCTGGGTCCTTGTATCAAATTGAGCATCCTTTTAGGATGAGAGACTAGAACATTGATGTTAATCAAGGATCCTTCAGTATCTTGAAGCCACAGACCGCTTGAGCTCTCTCACGTGATTACGCTGACGTTTCCTTACAAAGGACCTAATGTCACGTCACTTTACACACTCTAAACCGCTCTAACAGTGTGGTTCCGTTTTATACCTGAAGTGTAATAGTATGACCAGCCCGCAAAACAGACGATGCCGCTGGTCAGCGGGATATCTCGCAGCTCTCCCGATTCTCCAGCCCTTTCATTCCGGCTGTGCTACATACCCACCTCATGTCACCCCTCACCAGCGCTAAATACCTCGATGTTGAGCGCTGACAAAAATATCTCTCTCACCCTCTCTCTCACCCTCTCTCTCTCACCCTCTCTCTCTCACCCTCTCTCTCTCACCCTCTCTCTCTCCCCCTCTCTCTCTCTCCCTCTCTCCCTCTCACCCTTTCTCTCTCACTCTCTCTCACCCTCTCTCTCTCACCCTTTCTCTCTCTCACCCTCTCTCTCACCCTCTCTCTCTCTCACCCTCTCTCTCTCACCCTCTCTCTCTCACCCTCTCTCTCACCCTCTCTCTCACCCTCTCTCTCACCCTCTCTCTCACCCTCTCTCTCACCCTCTCTCCCTCAAACTCTCTCTCACCCTCTCTCTCTCTCACACCCTCACTAGCCCGCAAGTCTAAAGTTTATCCCAAAGTGACACACAAATTTAAACAAAACATAGTTAAATTATAAATTCTTTCCTTATTAGTACACAGCAGAGGATCACTCGACCGAGAACTCGTGTAGAAACGTGAGTCAAGTCTAGTTTACACCAACGATAACATCGCTAATGAAACGTTTTCAACAAAGTTACTAACAATGTTGTAAAAATGCTTGAAAATTGTTGACGTGTTATCAACATTGTTGCCAACATTCTGTTAATTAACTTTGTTAATATTTATGAAAAATGTTAATGACGTTTGTTGCCATCATTTTGTTCATGACATTTGCTAGCAACAAAAGTTATGAATTTTATAAACATGTTAATAACTTTGTCACCAACAATGTTGATAACATTATATTCCCGACCCATTCTAGGGCGGTCTAGATCAAAGGATGTTGGTAACAAATGTTACTAACAATGTTATCAACAATGTTGTAGGCATTTTTGTCATTAACATTGCTATTAACTTCCGTTCACCATTCTTAGAACTTTGTTAGTGGTCACATTGGTGTTTTCAGCAATGTTAATAACACTTTTGCCATCAACACTATAAAATAGTGTACAATAGCTTAGGATTTGTTGATAATAGTTTGTAACTAACATTTTGTAAGTAACATTGTTACTGTTATTTTTTCGGTGTAAACTGGCTTTTACGTTAAAATTCAATCACAGTTGCAAAAAAAAAAAAAAATTCCGAGTAATCGGCAAGTTTTCTACGTACACACATTCTGTCTTCCAAGGAAGTGATTCATCACCGTCGCAGATGTCGCCTTCGCCATTATCACTGTTTGCTGACGAGAATCGCTAATTGCCAGTGTGTTAGTCTTGGCAACTATGTCTGCCATCCTAGTTGGAGGCAGGGACTTGTTTTACTACTATACATATACGTTCCTGAACGTTTCTGCGGGAAGAAACTTTATCATATGGAAATCTCAGTTATCTACGACACTGTGAAACTATAGAATACTGCAAGTGTTTCGTACCAGTAAGAGTAAAAGTTTACGTATTAAGGCAACGTACCGAGGAGGTTCTTCAATAGTGTTTTGACGGTAACGTATGAAGGCTGTACTGTTAAAAACAAAGAAACAAGATTCATGCACGTACCTATTATAATCATCTAGGCATGCATAGGAAGCTTACACAGATGAAGAAACAATTTCTGGCGTTCACGTGAAAAGTACTTAAGAAAAGTGAGCAAAAGTAGTTGATTAGCTTCTTTGTTAAGATTGAATTTTTTATATGTGAGGCGAGAGGGTTTTACTGCACTTACGGCCATGATCTTTCATTTATTCCAAACAATTGCAAATAACTCGAATATTTTTTAACCAATTGCTTTGAAAAAATTTGAGACTGTGTACAGTCATACGATACACAATATTGCCAGAGCGTTTTTTTTTATGTACCGTTTGCTAGCAAAAAAATTATTTCCGTAAATTTTGGCTTATTTTGACAACAAAATATGTTATATATTTCAGGGGCAAAATCTAAAAATCCATTTGGTGTATTGCATCAGAAAAATTCAGTTACAAACGATGATATGTAAGTGTTAAAACTGTAAGAATGAATTATATATATATATATATGTATTAATTTGCGTCAAAAAAATATTTTCGAAACCATTGCAAAACTAAAGAGTAAGGCCTTAGCAACGAGGTCGAGGATGAAGTGAGGAAAAGGGAGAACACAACATCCATGCCCGCGCTAGAATTCGAACCCAGGACCTCTCGCATCGTAGAGCGGCGCCTCCGACTACGTTTGCTTGCATATGTTCAGATTACCAATAACTAGATGCACGAGTACTTCGCGTATTGATTCTATAGGTCAGGTTGAACGTCAATGATGTGTACTTCACTGTCATTACTGTGATCAGACGACAGTTGTTCTGATACACATTTGACGAATGACGACTGCAAACAAGTGATAAATAAGTAGAGGCCTGAAAAATGCGCGTTTTCGTTTAGGCACAAGCTATACTTCATGCAACTGTAATATCGTGTAACTTTCGCAATTGGCCCTTGACTTAATAGACACCTCTTACAGGGCGCCGAGCCAATAGCAAAGTAGCAGCTAAAGGCATACCTACAACCAGCAACCAACGAGCAGCTATTATTTACTGCAGTAAACAGGTAGTCTTGTAAGTCTAGTCTACAGGCCAGTGTAGCCGCGAATTTTTCCCGTCTCTATAAATAAGTAAATAAATAGTTGCGAACACACGTGGTACCTGCGTGTACGGTTAGAAGACAATGTATATTCGACTGTAGCCAGTGTGTGTTTAGGACTGAGAAGTCTAAGCTGCTTCCAGATGAATACGCGAAATAATCCTGCCTCTATTAATAACTAGAGGCACGATTATTTCGCATATTCAGCTGGTAGCAGTTTAGACTTCTCAGTCCTAAACACACACTGGCTACAGTCGAATATGAACTGGCTTATAACCGTACACGCAGGTACCACGTGTGTTAGCAACGAGTTATTTACTTATTTATTACTGGTTTGCAGTCGTCAAATGTATATCAGAAAAATTGTCGTCCTACCACAGTAATGACAGTGAAGCATACTATCACTGACGTTCAACCTGACCTAGAATCTATACGCAAAATACTCGTGCCTTTACCAATTACAAATCCGCCTTCGTTATTGATTCTTGTGTACACGTTCATCCCCCACTTCTCCTTCCCCGCCCCCTGCACACACACACACACACACCACCACCACCACCACCACCACCACCACCACCACCACCATCACCACCATCCTACAAAACAACATATTTTACTCGAGTGTAGTAGCGCCGCAGTAACATGTTGAATTAGCAATTGGGAATATCCGAGTTCGATTCCCGGTTCCGGTCATCCTGATTTCGATTTCCCATTGCTTTCCGGAATCGCTCCAGGCGAATGCTGTGATGGTTTCTTAACACAGGCAATAGACGACAGCTTTCTTGATTCCTGCCCTAGTGTTGAGTAACCACAAACACCTTCTCTAATGACCTTGCTATTGACAAGACGTATAGCCCTAAAAAAACTGCATCTTTTGCCGTTGCAATCTCGTATGCAATCACAAAGCCTCGGCGATTCTTTAAGAGTGCATGGTAGATAAATAAACGATGAAAACATAAATTGATTTCTAAGCTTTTTTTCAAAGCCAATATGAATAAAACACTCAATAACAATCCTAGACAATGGTATTTGCCAACTTTATGAGTAAATATTTATCCAGTAGTCCTATGTAGATTGTCCGACTTACAGATAGAGATTAAGAGAATAATTTATGATTCACTTGTTAATAGTCATCTGCAATATACGAGTCCCTTGTGGGGAGTTGCAACAAAAAACATACTGTAACCTCTACAAATTATTCAAAACAAGTGTGTTAGGGCAATTTACAACCTATCCCGGACTACTAATAGCAAAGACCTATACATAAATAATAATATTCTTCCATTAAAGGCTATTCATTAATTACATCTAATGACATACATTTACTCTAACCCTATCTCAAATGCCACAAGAGCCTCAAAACATAATTACGCCACTAGAGGTGCCAGTGATAAGTATGTAAGTTGTGTGAGAACTCAATATGGGAAGCTAGCTACGACATTTCAGGGCTATCAAGTTTTTAACTCGCTGAATTTTGTTATCAAGGACTCTCCAAGTCTTATTGTATTCAAAAGAAAACTTAAAGCTGAGTTAGTTGTTAAAATTTGCTCATGGCAATCATTAATGAACGATTTGTAACAAGAAATTGTTGGAAGTGAATCTTAAGTAGACCTACTTAAAACTACCAATGCTGTGAACAGAGCCTGGCATACCACACGCTATTTTAGCATCATAGCTAGCTGACTTTGTCGTTGGCTATTTTATCAGCTTATTCAACCTGTGAAACACAAATTTGTTTATTTTCTGTGGCTAAAGTGTAAATATGTATTCTCAAATACCGTTCTACACCAGCTGGAGATTGATTATCTTGGCTCATGCAATTCCATATCTTCCGAATGTTCAATTTACATTATCTGTAAGTTCTCCATCTGGGCCTATAATAATATTTACACCTGTAAATCGAACTCTATTCTAGATATGTGTGTTTGCAATTTATTTGGATTAGTATGCTGACCCCAACATGCTTGGGATTATGTATAAAATTAGCTATGACATGTAAACATGAGACTAGATCATGGTAGTAATATCCTTAACCGTGATGTTAGATCCGTGTAGTATTGTAAATATGTAGTTTTTCCAGTTATAAGTTACTTTGTTAATTGCACTACTGTTTCAGATTCAAATGTATTATTATTGATTTACTTCTGATTCTTGTGGATTTCCAGTTTCATCTATCCTTACAAATTTTCCAGCTCGTGCAACGCAGACTTTATCATGTGCACTCTGTTTCCGTCATCCAATTATTCCTAGATTAACATGGTTGTGAAATATCCCCACTCGAGCATTGCTCCAGGGGGTTAACTTTCTAATTATAAGTTATAATGTATGTTAAAAATGTAAACATTTGCAAATCAAATAAATCAGATCAAAATCATAATTACTAATTTGTTACGCGTGATCTCTTTGCGCCGCAGTTAAATGCAAGAGGTTCCGGCGTCAGAGATTGTCCCTCATAAGTTCGTAACAATGGAAACATTTTTGTTTAAAACGTTAGCTAAAACTATTGTCTAGAATTGCTATTGTTTAAATTTCGCAAATTGGCTTCAAGAAACCTACAGTTATAGATTAGTGCTTTTAGCGTTGAATTATATACCACGCCCTCTTAAGAAGACCATCGAATTAAACGAGACCCATGTAGCCACTGAAGAGCAATGTAAATATCGTGTTTTTCGGTGCAGAACCTAAACTCAGTTACGTATATAGGAAAACCAAGCCAGTTTGTATAAATCGATAATACCCAATTCTGGAAACAATCACATATAAAATATTTAGGACTCATCAACCGGCGCAAAACCAAAATAGAATGGACGACCTAACACAGAAACAAAAATATATTAAAATAAAAGATTATACACGAAACTTGAGAAACGAGACAGCAAGAATGATTAACAAACAACGATAAATTTAGCCATTTACAATGTTTCCGGAGATGAAACGTATGGATATTTTCATAATCATAAAATCAACATAAAAATTATATTATTTTGTCAAATTATTTTTAAAAAAAACTTCTAAATGGTATTAAATGGTTCTTAAATAGTTTCCTCCATGTAAAGGTAGTTATACACACTGTATTGCCGCCCAGCGAAATTCATTCAAGGCGTTTGCATGTCTTAATTGATTTTACTTAAAACCAGTATAAATGGTTCCACAATTACTTCGTACACAACCACGTGCGTATGAAGATGTATTCTCTTCTTATCTACGCAGATTTTACTTAAAAATATACGAACTAGTTTGGTATCGAGTGCTATAAATCGATATTTAATGAGTAAATAAAATGGTTAAATTATTTTTTAATGGCTGTCATTCAGTTTTTAGAAGGAAATGAAGAAATTACTTTATCTAAAATAAATGTTTTTTAACTAAATTAAAACAAGTTATACGTCTGTCATGGCCTTAAAAATCAACGAAAACTCTTCAAAAATCCGTGTCCTCTCACGTCATCTCTCACGACGAAGATAACTCGCTTACCGCTACGAACACATGGGCCAGATATTTACCCTGTGTCACCTGGTGAGAGTCCGCGTTTACTCAGATAACATGCTCCGAGTAAGTTCTACGCTGTTTTAGGACAGTGATACCAGTAACCACGAAATTGGCCCGTTTCATCTGTGGGTGGTTGAGGAAGCGAGGTATCGCGTCAGTGACACTGAATAAACGCCATCTTTACATTCGAGTCATTACGCTGCACAAAAAGGTAAACAGTAATTGTCAACTTCCTCGTGTAATTTATTTTTTTTTCATAATTTATTAATATTAGCAAAGTAGCACATGTTTGGAAAGCCTGTAACAATAGATACTCAAATATCAAAGTTTAAATTTGCGTACCCCGAATTTAGAAAATTTCTAAATGCTCACCTTAAAATAACGGTTTCCTTAAATCTCAACTTTGAAAAGATACATAATGTAAATTTTAAATTAATTTCCAGTGATTTTCCACCTATTTATAAGCGAATCTTTCAATACTTCGGCTGAAGATAAAAGCCGGTACGAAGTTCACAAGTTCTTTCGAGGGTGTTCCTGTTGTCAAGTTTGTCTTATTTTTACCTTTCGTATTATCATTGCTACTACTTCCTCAACAATTTAAATTAATAAAATAAATTAACCTTTTCGGCGTATCGTTACAAGTTTAATTTTCCTTAGCAATAAGATTGTACGTTGTGCCTTTTATTATTATTTTTTTTTTGTTTTGTCACTAACCGTGATAAAATTTTGAATTCCTTAACGATTATTACGTACGTACCCGTCCATTGCTAAGGATTAAATTTATATACGATGTTGAAACTGAGAATTGAAGTAAGCAATTTTTTTTTATATAGCCACAACACTGAGACTTTAAAATAGCGTCTGTGCAAACGTAAACATCGATTTCCATGTTCCTCAGGTTACAATATTTCAAAAAAAAAAAAAAATGCGTCACTTTCCTAATCTCCAAAATTTCTGAACGAAACAAAAAAATATTTCTACATAAGAAACCTGACTACAAAAGTCATCTGCCCCGCACATCAACTTTACATTTTCCATTACCATTTAGCTATCACGCATGGTTCGTTTCCCTTTAAAACCATTTTCATTAAATGTATTTACCTTACAACTATCCTCTGCTTAGTGAGCAGAGTTTCTGAATTTTTAATACACATTTCGCCGAATAAAATCTCATCCAAACAATGAAAATATATACATTTTTTTTTTTAATACGCATTGTTTTTATAATCACAAAACAGTCTGCAGGAACTGAAACAATGGTAAAATTAAAAAAAAAATAAAAATTTGTTGCAGATTTCACACAAATTTAGTTTCCCTCCATTTGTTTACACTGAACAACTTTTGGTTTACACAATTAAATTGATCTTGCTCCTAACATTTCAAAATATTTCCTCAATTATTTATAGAGTTAAAACGACATTTGGTTTTTCCAACAAGAACTACGTGCATATTGTAGATCTACTATACAAAACATTTTGTTTTTATTGGTTTGTTTGTGCTAGAAATAATGTAGCTTGTGATAGGGTCAAATAAATATTTTGTTTGAAGTGAATAAATGTGTGACGACATACTCACTTTTAGTTGAAGTAACAGATCTAATTTGGTTACATCTAGAACCACCGGGTAATTTGACTTACTTTTCTCGAATATACTTACGGGTTATTCCGTAAATTTGGTTAATTATTATCTGTCAGTTCTCGTTACTGTATTCTAGAAAGACTAGATACTTGTAGAAACAATTTCGATAAATTATTTTGACAAAAACAAAACAGTGAATGCTTAAAAATAAATAATGCACAACTAAGTATAATCGTCATTATTTTGAAATAAACATATATATATAATAGTTTACAGTTGTTTAACCACTACACTACGTTGGCTGATATCACTAGCCTTAACTGTCGAGATTCCGGGTTCGAATCTCGGAATGAGAATTTTTTTATGTTTAGGGAAAATGAACCATAATTTACTTAGCGTAATACGTTAATTATTAACCCAACAAATCCTGGAGCGTTTAAGGCAACCAAATAAGAACAACTGAGTAATTTGGTTTTAGCAACAAAATATATATTTAACTCTTGTATAAAGAATCAGCTTGTTTATGCCAACCAAATGTTATTTTAGTTTCGTTTGATTCAAGCAACTGCTTAAAAATAATATACCCTACATAAACTACGAAACAGTATTTGTCTCCTAGAGCTGACAAGCGGATCCGTGTAAATTCAGATGCTGTAGTTGGTGCACATGATAAAGTATCGCTCTGGGCGTTTTAAGACCAATGGAGCGCCGTGAAAAATAGTCATGCGCCCAAATGAGCGGCGGATCGGCTTAAAAGCTTCCTAAATGCTTGCTTATGTCCGCTGTCAAGGAATTTTGTTTGTATATAACGCAGCGTGTCATCTTTCTACAAGTTAGTGGCGAGCGAGCCTTCGGACGGGGTGGGTGTCGAAGGTCGTCTCTCTGC